>JASDQU011441030.1:8307-18457 GCA_032191745.1 Picea mariana
GTAGCAAGATTTACAATGAGAGAGCATGAGAGAGAGGGAGAAGAAAGGAGAAATTTTGGCATAATAGACTTGCTATGAGAATAGATGATGAAAATAGGAGTGGGTATCTTTTATATATGAGGAAGGGGAGATACCCCACTTGGATGTGCTCCAAGTGTCATCCATCCATGGGAGGAGGGTCTCTTCAAGGGGGGTACACTTTTAGGGTTAGTGAGCAAATTAAGGGATGAGGGGTGAGTGGGGAAGGGGGAAACCACCTTTCCCATTAATAAAAAGTGTAGTTAGGTTCAATGGTGGGTACTACCAAATTTTTGGGGGCCCTCATGGTATATTTTTAATTTTTCATGAGTTTGTGAGCAAGCGGGGTGCCCCTCTTCTCAGAGAATGGTCACTTGTGGTTGTTGGCTAAGAAAAGGGGGTATTTCTAAGTTGAAAATCATTTGACCAACTTAGGAAATAAATTTGGTATCCTTTTCCCACTCTCTCTCATGACTTTAGTGACTTTTACAAAATTTGGCTATTTTAATTAAGTTAATTACATGCTGATTTTTTACTGACTTGGACTCCTCATGAACAATGGCCTAGAAAAACTTGTCCAAATGAGATAAGACTTGGTCCAAGGGTTTAGGGGTTCATAAACCATTTTATTTGAGTACTCATACCCCTATACAAAATCCCCAAGGACCACTTTTTTACATTTTACATCAAAAATAATTAAAAATCCCCAGTTTGCGGGAATTTTAATTATTTAAAAAATCTTATCAAAACTTAACGGAATTCCGCAAGACTCTAGGAAATGTCTAGCATGGTCATTTAAAACACTCCTAGACCTTATTTACCCCTTGGGATCGATCATTGGAACGCCTTTCACCACTTTGGAGAATTATTGTGAGTGAAAAACTCAAGGATAATTAAAATTGCAGTTAAGCAAAGTTAATTCCCTAAGGAAAAAAAACACTCGATGAAAGGACTTACCTAATAATAAAGTCCTAGGTAACTAGACAACTATTGACTCATGCTAACATATTACAATATTATTCCACGCAGGGGAGCGAAAATTTCGATTACATAGAAAAGCGTGGCGGGGGCAAAATTTGTCCATTTGAGAAAATATTTTCAAAACAGTTGTATCACTAGGTACATATCTTCATGGAACATGGAGTTGATCCCTAGTTGAAATAGGTGGTCAACAGGGTACTCTACCACCATAGCTTGTCCACTAAGCATCTACAACAAATCAAAGAAACATAAGAAAATACATTGAAATTTGAAAGTTACAAAGTTGAAAGAAAAGACATTGAAATTTGAAATTTGAAATTTAATGAAGTTTACCTGGCATTTTGGTCTTCCTATCAGCTATAGCCATATGAAATCCAAAAGTCCCACCAGATATCCTATATATTTCCATTTATTTGGAAATCTATGCACATTCTTCATGACTTAGCACCATTCTCTCAACACATGTGAGGAATCCTTCCATAACCTCAACATCAAATCTAAAACTACATGAGTAAGAGAATGCGGGATTGAGGTAAATCCCTGCAACATGAATCGGGCGATAAAGTGTATTGTTTCATCACTGATCAATCACTCCCCATGACGTTCCAGCAAGAAGGCTAACGTCACCCTAAAAAGATAAAATTAGGGTTTTAATTTGTCAAATTTATGTAAAAAATTGGATATTTGATGTAACTGGCCATGTCGGCCTTTTTGACCTAATTTGTAATGAAAGGTATTTTGGATTGTATAAATAAGGTACTAATCCCTTGTATTTTTTCTTCATTCTTTCACTCACACAAGTGAGGTCTGAAATTCGGCCTCTTTAAGGCTTATTGGCTGAAATTAAGTGGTGCACAATTCTTGGAGGAGGCTTATCTTGGTGTGTTTTGGCATTCTCTTGGTGGAAAGTCTTCAACTAGGGTATTTGCTAGATTATTCTTGGTGAATGTAAGTGAATTTATGCAATTCTTCTTTCCTTTGAATGGTTATAGTATCTTTACTTTGCATTTTACTAAGATTATGAAATTGCTAGCTGCAGTCCTGCAATCTGTATTTTCAGTTTTTCTAGGTTGGACTTTCTGATCAGTCTTGGTTATCTTTTCTTGGTGCATTAGCTTTGGTTGGCTATTGATTTGCTACTGGAATTCTTCTCTCTCTTTCAAGGTCAAGGTGCTCGGGGGTGGCATTAGTGCCTATGGTTGGGTGACAATATTGCTATATTGTGTATGGTTAAACAAGCACACCCACTTTTCTAACAATAGAAAGATAAGAACATAAATTTTTAAGAGGAATAAAAGTGGGTGAAGGGATAAATTTCCAGATCTGAAATTTATCCTTTACAACCCTTAGTAGCCTACAAGTATGAGAGATTAAGCTACAAGACAAGCAAAGAGGGTGAGTAGATCCAATAATATTAACAAAATACTTTGCTAAAACTAGGAAACTATTTCACATAAGATCTATGGAAATACTACAATAGATCTATCCAAGAAAAATGCTTTGTTTGGACACCCTATACTAAATCCATAAGAAAAACTCAAACAAAACCACAATACAAGTTACCTCCAATGTAGATCCAAAGAAAAGCACCAAGAAGACTCCCAATGCCAATGTTTTCCTCCAAAGATTTCTTTATTAGAAGCAAGCTTGAGCAAATACTTGCCACAAGCTTGAGAAAAAAATAAGAGAGCAAGAAAGAATGAGAGAGAAGAGTGGGAGAGAATGGAGAGGAGAGAAGAAATTCGGGTAGAGTAACCTTGCACTGAGAATAGATGTCAAAAGTGGGAGGGGGAGGCCTTTATTTATACCTGGGAGGCAAGAGTGACCCCTCTTGGATGAGCTCCAAGTGTCACTCTCATATCAAAACTGTCAATCTCAAGGGGGCACACTTTTAGGGTTTTGGAGAGGTGAGGAGTGTGAGGGATGAGCAAGGGGGAAGGGGAAACACCTTTTGATCCACCCAATAGTTGAGTTAGAAAATTAGGAGGGGGCACTAGGGATTAGGGGGTGTCTCCTTAATTAAATCATGAGTTGCGACAACATGCTCATCAAGGGGGGCACAAATCCCCTAGGGGAGTAAGTGGTATGATGTAAAAGCTAAGTGAAGGGGTGTAAAAAGATTAGTAAAAGAGTTTGGGTAGGTTAGGAATAGGTTTAGAACTTTCTCCCACTCTTTCTCTAATCAATTTACTCTTTTTACAAAAAAATGACATTTTGACTATGTCAATTTCAACAATTAAATTGTTGTCTTAGACTAACTTAGACTCCTCATGGACAAACATCTAGCAAAACTTGTCCAATTGAGTTGAAACTTCGTCCAAGGGTGTAGGTGGCATCATTCCATTTCTTTTGAGCACAAATACCCCTATCAAAATCCCAAGCACCTAGTTTTTACATTTTTTATCAAAAATTAATTAAAATTACCATTAACTAGGTAATTTTAAAAAATTAAAAAAATACTTTAGACTCGACGGAATTCCGAAAGACTCTAGGAGATTTCTAGCATGGTTATTTATAATATTCCTAGACACTAGTCACCATAGGGCTCGACCATTAGAATGCCTTTCACCACTTTGGAGGATTATTGTGAGAGTAAAAAACTCAAGGGAAATTAATAAGGCTGGTTAGGCCAAATTAATAACCTAAGGAACAAAAACACTCGATGAAAGGGACTCCTATAATGATAAAGTCCTAGGCAACCAATCTAAATATGATCCATGCAGACCCATTACATTATTATCCCACGCAGGGGAGCAAAAATTCCAATTACAAAAATAAGTGTTGAAGTCCAAAAATCCCTTGTAGAACCAACAAGTCTTCCACTTGGTAGCACCATCAGGTGCATATATTCATGGTACATGGAGTTGACTCCCTAGTCGAAATAGGTGGTCAACAAAACCCCTTAGGATTCTTTTATGTTTTCAACAAATAAAAAATTTCCCACAAAATGGGATATTTTAATTGTAATTTATGTAATAATTGAGTAAGTGGTACTAGGAGGCATCATATGCATTGGGGGTACTCATTTTATTGCTTAGAGTACCTACTTTACCTATGTACCCCCTTTGTTGCGTGAAAATAGTGATTTTTATTCACTGAAAATCAATTTCTCTCAAAAAAGGTGAATAAAAGACAAAAAAAGACAAAAAATCAGCGAATGTTATTTTTTGGGAAACATGTTGGGTACATGTTTTTAGTTAACTCACCCTTTCTATGAGTTCACTGGGCCTTGTTGGCATAAGTTGGAGTTTTGCGTGAGTTGGAAGTTGAGAGGTGGCAAGTTTACTTGAGATTGGAGGAGTTTCCAATGAGAGGTGCGCCCTCCCTCTCAAGAGGTGGCGCACCCATAGAGAGAGGCACCTACCTCTTGAGAGGTGGCGACCTCTCATGCTCTCTTATGTGTTGTGGTTGCATTTACTTGAGTCCACTTGTGTAGTGGCACTCTTCCCTTCATCCATTTGTCCTCACTCTCTCCATGTAGTGTTCCCTCCCTTTGTGGGATCTTCACCCATTGATCTATATAATGAAGCATCCTCTCCTCATTCAAACTAGTTGGAGCTTGGGGAAAGAATACTTGTGTTGTAATGCTACTATTGTAAACTCTCTTGAGAATTGAATAAAAGACTCTGGAGGTCAATTGTGGATGATGTTCATGGTGTGAATGCAAATTGTTCATGTGTTTATTTAAGGTACTTGTAGATTAGATTTATTTCTTTCTAATTTATTAATATGCCCCATAGATGTAAGATATATTTGAACTAGCCTTTGTATATATCATCTTGTTTTCATTCACATTTGCGAATATAGATTTCATGTTTATTTATGTTAATATGCATGCTTTCTAGTTTTCATTTGTAGGGAAATTACATGCTTAACGAAATTTGTTAGCAAGAATTGTCTTAGTTTCACAGGTTCTCAAGATTGGAGTGGTGAAGCATTTGAGTGCAATACTTCACCCATCTTCAATATAATTTGGAGCAAGAATCCCTCAACCATTTCTCAAAGGATTCCATAGCCCAAGGATTCAATCTTGAGCAAAACTCTTTTTATCTCTCTTTCTCAAATTCTTTCAAACAATCTTCTTTTGGTTACTTTCATACATGCAAGGATTAAGTTTGTTATTTCAAAGTTAGATCTAAAGCAACTTGTCATTGCATGCTAAATGCAAGTAGATCTAGATTTCATTTTACAAAAGTATCATTTTTTCAATAAATCTAGCTTGTGTAAATCCAGCCTTTTAGCTAATTTTTTAAAAGAAAAATTTTAAGGCTAGAAGGTAGATTTGATTTTGAGATTCTAAATTCATATTTGGAAGTTCTTAAGTGCCAATTTGTAATGTTCCCACTTTGGGACATCATTACATTGCAAAGGTTTATGATGGCCAAAGTAGCCAGATGGATGTTATAGCGAGTACAGGGATTATTGAGAGGCATTTTGGGGTTCATCTTGCATTGCTCATCCCATTTCATCATTATGATCCATTCCGCATAGGTTGGCTTTGGTTTCGTTGCATTCCAACGATTTCCATGATTTTGAGTATTTTGAGCTATAAGTCAGTTAAATTCACTGAAGAGGTCATTTTGGGCACATTACTTGGAGGAACCTCTCAGTGTAATAGCTCATTGGAATCGGGAGGAGAAACACTACAGGATGGGATGGATAGAAGTGACTTTCAGTGTCTAGGGAAGCCACAAGGAGAGATAAGGCTCTTTTCAGAGGTAAAAAGGTTAATTAATTAATTAAAGTTATTTAATTAATTAATTAAATATCAATAAAATGAAAGTCACTTTGGAGGGAGACGATGAGCAGGAAGTATAAAGGAAAGGCAAGGGCCTCTACTCATTCATTCATGTATGTCTATCATTTTGATATTTGGCTTCTATCTAGAGGGCCCATCTCTTGGGGGTTTTGACTTAACAAACCCTAGAGGACGATTCGGTGGTGAAAGATTCCACCTAGCTTGTCCCAAGCTTGGTTTCAGAGATGAAATACTCTCCCACACCATTCTAGTTCCAGATATACTCAGTTGCAGGAGGATTCTACATCAGTTACATGTGCAGATAGAGAGAGGGCGCACCAGTTGAGGGTTTCCAGCAAGAGGGGCGCACCATCCATTGAGGGAGGATTCGATCTAGCTATGGAGAAGAGATTTTGGGAATTCCAGGTATTGGGTTTTCCTTGCAGGTACCATAGCGCCATTATTGGAGGTTTTTGGAGGTATTCTTATGGAGGATTGATTGGCATTGAGAGGGGGACGATTTCCCTAAGAGGAGGGTGCAACATTACTTGGAGGGTGGCTAGATCCAAAGGTCTAGAAAGTGCTTTTCCTAGTTGAGCACTTGGGTTTTCATTGTAGTGCCCCGATCTATCATTCTAGTGGATTGGTGGAGCTGTTGGAGGTCTCTAGGAGAGAGGACTAATTATCTAGGGTTTCAGGCATCCAGGGAGGTGCACCATTCCTTGGAGGAGAGTCAGATCCATAGGGGTTGAGGGTGGCTTCGAAGATTTGAGCACCTGGGTTGTTCTTTCCATCACCCGATCTACTGTTTGGCATCTTCATTGGAGCATTTGGACATCTTTGGCAGTAGGGCCAAATTGTTGAGGAGCTTCAGCATTCCAGCAGGGCGTGGCACCTTCCAGCTTGGGGGTTTAGCAGTTCTTACGGCCCAAATCTACTTGCATTGGTCTTCAGTGAGTATTAGGCGTTTGGGAGGCTTGCGGTCTTCTATTGGAGAATTTTTTAGCAGCTCCTATTATATTATTGGATCCATCTGTTGAGCTTTCCAGATCGGCATCTTCACTGTAGCAGGTTCTTCTATTTCATGAATAAAATCAGATCTGAGATGTTTTGGCTTGTCTATCATATTGCATATGGTAGAGGTATGTTCCATGATTGTATCTTCTTGTTTATTGCTGCAACACACATATAAATCATCAACTAAAACCCTAAGGCCGAAATCAGGAGGCCATCCTGCAAGTAATCACATGTAAACAAGTAGATCAACAAAGTGTTTGACGAAATGCCACAACCAGAAAAAGTTTGAAAAGACACCCAAAACCGTGATGTTCCTTGCATCTTGGCTTGGGAACATTACAATGGTATCAGAGCTTAGATTCCTGCCAGCCAGTGGGAATTAGCACATGCATGCAGAGCCATAGAGGGGTCTTCCATAAGAGGAGATGGATATTGGGGATTTTGCTAGAGAGACTGTACGTAGTAGAGGGGAATATTACTACGACCTTAGTGAGAGCACTAGGGCTCAAATAACATTCCAACAGTATTTATCCATGAAAAATCCTAGGTGGAGCACAGATGAGATTACATTCTGGGTCAATCAGGCAATGGAATACATGGCCGAAACATCTAGATGGAAAGAAGCACAGAGTAACCCCCCACCCATTAGGAGCACACAACTTTTCTACAGTTGCAAGGTGCCTTGGAAACCAGATCATAGGTGTAGAGGTAAGGGTAAGAAGCATATTATTGAGGTACGCTATGACAGCGATGACGAGGCATGTGAGGATGGATCGATAGATTCTTATTTGGAGCAGTCCAATGATGATAGTGACTCTTTCACAGGGGATAGTGATAGTGACTCTTGCATAGAGGTTGATGATTCTAGCACGCTTGAGGAGGATAGTGACCCTTGTATAGTGGATAGACAGTCGGATGGACAGGATGATACCACCAGTGCTTCAACAAACATATCACACATTGTTGATAACCTTACATATCAACAGGGTGGTGACACTAGTGAGGACTCACACGTGTTAGCACCTAGATTTGATGAGCTCCCTATGAGGACCATGACACCTTTGTCATCCTTTCAGGCACCCACGATAGCCACATCAGATGAGGATACCAGCGGTATGTCAGGTATGATGGAGGAGCCTTGTGTGAGGGATGCACACCATGGACATGTAGATCCACTGATCCAGGAGGAGGTACAGGACGTACAGGAAGTTGACCTCACACATACAGATCAACATGAGGAGTTTGAGTCACGGTTTGTTGAGACTCCATTATCTGAGCAGATTGTGGATGCTGACAGGTTGATGGGACACTTACTCCCAGGACTGAACTGCATTGATGGGGATGCACTCTTAAGTAGTCAGGATGACCATAGCATGTGTCTGGACACATCTATATGGGATCCAGGCGCAGATGACAGTAGTGGGGTGAGTGCACAAGAGGATATAGCGGCTCACACCGGATACAGTATGATTCAGAGAGAGCTAGTGGCTGATGATATACAGTCGCATATAGGAGGTCCCTGCAACACAGTAGACAGTGGGTAGTTCAGCACATTATCTTATGCAAAGAGTGGTTTTGGGGATTCCAGATTTGACACTAGCAGGACTGATACCAATAGTGAAGGATATGAGGTGGCATCTCAACATGACTGTGATCAGGAGTCACACCACTTAGCAGCACAATTGAGAGTCAGTGAGGATATGATCATGGCAGCCACCAGGCGCAGTGATGACATGCATGCATCGATGACAGATTACTGCTAGAGAGCATCAGTAGCACATGGTAGTTCAGAGGAGGGATTTTCCATGGATGATTTTCATACTCTCAGGGAGAGAGTATCTGTGATGAGGACCGACTACCAGCAGTTGTTGACTGACAGGGATTACCTATTGAGGATTGGTGAGATGTATCATGAGGCTCTAAGGGAGTAGGAGTTAGAGATGGACCGACTCACTCAGGAGTTGGAGAGCACGCGAGGATTCTTGAGAGGCACACAGACAACCCTTCAAGAATCAGAGTCCAGATCAGAGGAGCCTCCTGAGGAGATTTGTCAGAGATCCACGTCAGCTGTCTTAGCGGACACTCAGATGTATCACCCAATCACGTTGTTAGAGGATGTTGGTGATCTAGCAGAGGAGCACTAGTAGATGGAGGACACTTCCATTTGTGTTCTGAGAGCAGTTGACCTACATGTAGAGGTTGATCCAACAGTACGCCCAGGATCTATGATGCAGCATGAGTCTACGGGAGACGACATGAGTATGTCAGAGCATACAGTGATGAGTGATAGCTCACAGAGACATGCCAAGGTGTATGGTGGGATTCAGCAGGGTGTATTGCCTTGCAGGGAGGAGACACACTTAGGGGAGCATGCAGATGCCAATCCTTGGTAGCAGCACCTAAGATCTCACCTTCACCGTTTCAGCAGTTGCATGGGAGATGAGAGATGGAGATTGGTTTACCAGCAGTTGGAGGAGGTACTTCCGACTGTACTTGATGATTGGGGTTTAGTGATGACTACAGGCGAGCAGTTATCATGGGTACCAGTAGACGTACTTTTGGTCGAATCCATGGGATTGACCAAAGCAGGTGATATTTTTCAGCCATACAATCAGCTACAGATGTTTCTGTTAGCCTTTCCCGACACATTTATCATTGACAGCAGCATGAGGAGAGATAGACAGTGGCAGAGGTCATGGAGAGTGATTAGTCCGAGACCACCTGACATGAGTGTTTTTACGACATCCAACCGGATAGAGGTGGATCGTCACAGGAAGCCAGTTGAGACTTGGTGCGTGATGGTGAGCATCATAGGCCAGGTGATAGAAGATGAGCACAGAGGGCTTCTGACAGTGATCAACCTCACATAGGAGCTGTTAGAGGGGATTGGAAGTGATAAGCTTCCAAGTGTGCCATGGGATCCAGGAGTTCACTTGGTTAGCAGGATGTTTCACTACATGATGACCCATGTTGCGCCAGAGAGCCACATACTCCACCAGGGGTCGGTTTGGAGTGGGCCTGCAGGGATTTTTCCGATAGAGCGAGGCATCTTTTCACTCTTGATCATCATGATCGGATGTGGAGATGGATGGATAGGTACTTCTTCTACAAAGATGTCTTTACAGATGCAGTTTCTGGACAACAGGTCCAATGGTCACAGGTATTTCAACATGAGGATCCAAGAGAGGAGGATCCAGTATGTATGCAGGGGATAGACAGTCATAGTCAGAGTAGTGCAAGGCCAGCATGGTGATCTTCGACAGAGGTTAGCATGGGACCCAAGGATTGTAGGATTGAGCATTTCACCGACTGAAAGAGACGAGTGGACCTTTGCAGGGGAAAGTTGTTCTCACTTTCCATTGAGCTTTAGTGTTGAGGGGAGCACATCGCTGGAGG
>JASDQU011441032.1:12278-23633 GCA_032191745.1 Picea mariana
ATTGACTTATAACCAACTTTAACTTTTTAAAGTATTTTATATATATATATAAAGTTATAATTATATAATAAAGAGTGAAAGAAGAAAAATTAATTAACTTATAACCAAACTAACTTTTTAATATATACATATAATTTTGTAAAGTTATAATTGTGTAAGAATTATTTTTAAAACATTCATAAAATTAAAAATTTATTCATTATCATTAACCATGAAAATCTCTAAATTCAAAAAACAATTTTGTTTAATTGATAGAGATGAAATTGTATATCTTAACTACTTCATAAACAGCTACCCACCTCACATTCCCAATCTAACCACCTAACATTAAGAAAAAATAATAATAATAATGTAACTAAATTACAATTTAGTGAGAAGCCAAATTTCATGGATTGAGTACACACTTAAAACATAATAAGATTCTTACATTTAAATACACCTTATTGTATAAGGACTTACCATTTCGAAATGAATGATATTTCAGATGAAAGAAGTTACCTTCATGAACTTGAAATTGGTTACGTTCTTATTAAAAAAATATGATTTTTTAATTATATTAAATTTTTTTTTGGAGATTTTATTTATACAAAATAGGAAACATGAAACACTATTACACAAATAAAATTCTATTAAATAATTGAATTTTTTACAATAAATTGTGATTCTATTATATAAAGTTTATAAGTCATTATCAAATTTAACTTTGTTTCAATATAGATAGAAAAGTTGAGAAAATATGGGAAGTTGAGAAAATATGTCAACCACACACCAAACTAAGAGATTTAATTGGAGAGAATTTCTCTCACAACCAACTAGAAAATAACCTCCTAAATAACAAAGAATAATCTCTACACTATAATAAACAATACATTAGAAAATCACATTATGAAGAATCTCACATTAACAATAAAATAAATAGGAGTTAATTACTCCACATTTATTTAAAATTTTTATTTTTATTTTTATTTTAAATCTTTAGTTATATTAAATAGAGAAAATTCAATACCTAAAATAAGTTTTTGAAAGAAAATATAAAATAATAAGTTCTCATTCATTAATAATACTTTTTATGTAAATTAAATTGATATAGAATTAAAATTAAAAGGTGTGAATTAAAATAATAATGAAATATTTAGATAATTATACATGCATAATAAATGATATAACGTTAATTTAACATTTTAAATTATATAACATTTTATTTATAATAATAATAATAATCTAATTTTAAGGTCACTTTAATCGAGAAATCAAATTGGTGTATGAGATAAATTCTACATAGGTATACATTATATATTATAATTGTGTGGATATGATGCTTTTGGATCTCATCGACAATATTATTGAGTCTTACATGGATGACGTTATAGGGTGTTGGTTGTTTCTCTCTTACTTCTTCTTGGGCTGGCCAAGGTTCGAACCTTAACAGGTTTCCAACAAAACCCTCAAAAACTATAGGCCCTCCTGGTACACCGAAAGGAAACGCTGCGCACAAGGTGCACAACACAGTCTCACCCAAGATAGCTTCTATGGGTGACTGCAATACTCAGGTGTTTGCAGTCTAGGAATGAGTGGGGATCGGGGATTTTGTTCTTCATTCTTTATGCACTATCCTTGTTAATTATTCAATTACTTCTATGATTTATTCATCTTTAACCCTATGCATGCATGCTCATATAACTAGTTTAACCATTCATTCATAAGCTAATGAACAACAAAAAGTAAACATTCATGAACAATGACATAGAACACAAGGTTTACCATGGTTCACCACCTCTTGGGGATACGTCCACAAATATATGGCTTCTCTTCTCTTTTATTTATTTTGCTGCGAAATCTTGCGCCGCATGCATTACATCTTCAGTAATACAATCAAGATTGCGGGTAAGAACCCTCTTGGAGGCTCACTAGATCACACTAGACTCCTCATCCTGTGACCCAACCCTCAAAGACTACCTTGCCCGACTCTTCTAAAAGGATTATTATCATTGCCATCTTAAAAAATTCATAATAATCAACTCTCTATGTTATGATATGATATCTCTCTATCTCACACATAAAAAAATCCCCCTTTTACCTAGACCTCCTAGGTCCTTATTTATATTATTTCATAGGCTTATGGCCATTATAATCCTTACCCAAAAACCCTAACCCTATCACGGTTAGGTTGGTCTTCCTGCGCACCACATTGTTTTTCCTCATGCATGTTGCTTTTCCTTCTTTTTTTTGCATGCTTCTTTCTTTCTACTTGTTGCGCGCGCTCCAAAATTATGTCTTCCTTTCCAAAAATAGGTCTTTCCCCAAAACGGATCCTTCTCCAAAAATAGTCATGCGCCCAAAATAAACTTCCTTCTCAAAATAGACCCGTGCCCAACATAAGGCAATCCCTTTTTCTTTGTGATAATATTTGTGACCTTCAGATGATTTTTTATTGGCTTCTAAATCAAGATAAATCTTGAGAAGTGCCTCTACATGGTCAAGACTCAATACTAACAAGATTCTAGTCCTTAATATATTTTTATTGAGGTATTGAGATGGACCCAAAAAGGTTTCACACCATTCAGCATATACACCCCCACCCATCAGATTATGAAAAAATGTTCCTTCCCTAAACAATTGGGGGTTATTCATCCTTTCCTTTCCAATTATGCTCATTGATTCCTTGCATGAAGAATCTCTCAAAGAAAGTGTTTCCATCACTTAAATCTAGGAGAGTTAGAATTGTTTTGAGGACCTAAAGGGCTTGCTCCTCCCTCCTCCCATCCTCATACCTAATGTTTAAGGCAACCCTTGATTCTCTATGAATAAGTGGTAATCAAATCTTCAATGAGAAGCATGTTTGACCAAAAATATGAAAATTGTGTGGAATGTGTAATTTATTATATCATTCACTCTTTACTCTCCTATAAGACAAGGTACTATGACATTAAAAATCAATGTCTAGCTCTTGTCTTTTCCCTCAAAAATCGCAGTCGTTACATTTTCAACCATACGATGGATATAATTCTCTAAAATATTCTTCTATGATATCTCCTCGGTAAGCCTAACATTATGATTCATACTAGAAATTGGATCCTTCTTATGCAAGATTATGATCACGAGTTTGTTGATCACAAGTCCAAGAAGGGGGTCATCGTGGTAGAGCATCTTGTTGAGGACCCCCTTCTTGCTCACAAACTTGACAACATAGATGAATCCTTCCTATATAATCTTATCATTCATGTATAGGAGGCCTCCATAGACACCTACGATTGGTACATAGACATTGTGAGCTACTTGGCCTCCAATGATTATGAGGAAGATACTAGTCCCAAGACATGCATTGCATTCCCTTGAATGATCAAATGGGGAACCCTTTATAAGTGTTCCTTTGGTGGGATTCTCCTCCAATGACTAAATCTCAAGGAAGCTTGAGATGTCTTACACAAGTCACAATGGTGCTTACAAATTTCTTGCCCTTTCTTGTTAGCAACTCCTTCAAGCATGTTCGTAGTTGAACCAAATTTTAGGTGCAATCCAATGAATTTCATACTTTTGCATCTTCCATTCATCCCATCTACAACCATTAGCCCTTTTCAACACAGGTTTTTGAACTCATTGGTAAAATAAACCCCACCTTCTCCAATAAGCATATGTTCATACCTACTTCCACTATGTACTACCAACGTGAGTGAAGGTGATCATATTGCACAAGGGATTCAACCATATGGTTTCCATTTTCATTTTTAATCACAATATCTATCACTATGGAGAGCCCCATACCATCATTTTAGACAATGGAACAATATTAAAGAACCATGAGATGGAGGAGATTTCTGCCAAGTACAACATTCAACATAAGTATTACTTCCCATATTACCATTAAGCCAATGGACAAGGAGAGGATTTTAACAAGTGACTTACAAGTATTTATTCTAAATAAGGCTATGTTTGAGTCCCACTACGAATGACATATCAAAATATTCCCTTCCCTATGGGCCTTCCACATGCATACAAAAACTCTAATATGTGTCACCTCCTTCAACATCACTTTTTAGGGATGAAGTTGTATTTTTCCTCAAGTTGGAAATCTCCTCACTAAATATTCCCTCCTTTTCTCTCACCCATGAACATGAGATCCTTGCAACCCATGAACATGAGATCCTTGCAACTCACCATGTAGAAATAGATATGTTGGATGAGAGACATCTATTGGCCCATGAGAATCACCTTGTGTATAAAAGGAAGTTATCATATTCTTAGAAAAGGAAGGTTAACATTTATTGTCCCCTACACCATAATTATGGACATAGCAAATGGAGCATGTATCCTCATTTATAGTGAATGGTTCTGATCCAAGTGGATATCAGTGGCCACCCACCAATTCCATTAGCTCAGAAAACAATTTTCCACCTTCGTAGTTTTTCGATAGTTTTTCGGGTTCCAAACTTCTGGGGCCATTTTGAGGCCCTAAATGACGTTTTTTGGGGATTCGAGGCCCAAGAGAAAGCTATAGGAACTAGCCTGGGCCAGTCGAAAATCGTTCTTCTCGGTTAGACCTTTCCAACGGTGTATCGAGTGCCCCAAACAGAGATTGTATGCAAAATTTACGCCCCGAGAAGTTGACATATCAGCTACCCCCATCGGGGCGCGCAAACCTTTTTCCTTTTCATCTTCCAGGGTTAGGGTTTTGGATTTTACTTATGTTAAAAATCCCTTGAGAGCCTCATTGTAACAATCATATTATTGCAAATGTGAGTAGTTGTCACATGTCTTCTCAAAGATAAGTTACCACCATTCTAGCGAGTATATCACTTTGTATTTTTACAGTCTTTGTACATTTTCGCTCATTAATAGAAAGTGTGTATTATTTTATCTCTTTTTTTATGGTTGCATCTCTAATATATTTTTGTTATATTGTTGGATATCCGATACATCTATGTACATTTCTTTATTATATCTCCACTCTCATTTTGTGGTGAAAATAATCCGGATCAATCTCTAAAAGAACAAACTAAATCCATGCACTTGAATATCTTTGTATCATGATCCTTTACCCTTGATTTTTGACTTTCCTATAGGCTCCTATTCTCATCTAGAAGCCACATGTCCAAAGGTCGATGTGGATTTCACACCTTTCACCTAGTGACATGTGCAAGCTCCCCTCAAGGGGTGACATGTGCAAGCTCCCCTCAAGGGGTTGTCACATATCTAAGAGATGAACAAGGCACTTTACCCTTTATACCCTATAATGTGTATATATAATTGAAAGTATCACTCCTTTTACTTCCCAAACATACACTTCAAATGTTAAAAATTCCCTTAACCAAGTGCAACCCTAGAGGAACTCAAGAAGGTTTCCCATTGTCACCATGGAAACTCTTTGTATTACCTCTGGTTGGTTCGTTTCTAGCACAAGGGGGTAACCCTAGAAAATAAGTTTATCATGTTTTGTATAAATAAAAGGAAGGTGTACTATCAATAGTAGTGTATATCCAATTGGATAATGGACTCAAGATCAAAGAAAAAGAGGGTTTGAATATTAGAAAGAAGACATAATTAATCCATTCATTGATGTGCCATAATTAGCCCAAAAAATATTTTTATATTATGCAAGAAAGTGAGAGACCTTATACAAGATGCACCATCACAAATGTGAAATGATAGCAAGAAATAAAGTGCAACCATTAAACAAAAAGGAACAACCATAATATGAAGGGCCTATATGAAGTAGACAAAGTAGGATAGGCTTCTTATTGAATGAAAAAAATATTCAAATTTTATTTCACTACAAGGTCAAGAGGACTGAGTAGGCCTCACCTAACCTTCCTCCCTAGTTAGGGATACATAGAGAATCAAGTAAAAACAACCCTAAAAAAAAAATACATTAGCAAATCCTTGAATACTTCAAGGTTGCATCAAGGTGGAGTGTTTAACAACTTCAACTCTAATCTCTTCCTTTTTAGCAAACTTTCCTTTCACAAAGATTATTTTAGCAACAAACCCTTGGAAATTCTTGCAAAACCCTATTCATCCATGAAACAATTGAGGAGATAGAAAAACCTCACATTGGACTTGTCCCTTGACTTCTTCCTCTCAAAGATATTCAACTAATCTCGGAGGGGAACTCCATTACTTATAACCATGCTCTTAGCAAATTAATATTATCTTCTATTTATGTCCTTCCAATCAAACCCTCATTCATAAAATACTATTTCTTTTTAGAATGCCCTAAAATGATTTTAATGGAATAAAACATGTTCATATTACCACTTTTCATATTTCTATTTCATGAGATCCTTTGAAAATATTCATTTTTTTTTCATTTGGTGGTTTAACCATGTCATTTCCTCGTGCAAAGATCTTTACCCAGATATGTAGAAAATGATTGGAACAAAGTGTTCTCACCCAAATCCCTGCTCAAAGGTGTTCAACATGCCTCCAAATATGTAGAAAAGACCTCAAACAATGTGTCCTTACTCTCTAATACCTCAAAAGGTGAAATATGCCTCCAAATGTGTGAAAATGGATTAAATAATGTGTCCTTATCCCCAAAATTTCTCCTGGAAGCGGAAACACACCTCTAAATATGTGGAACATGCTTTAGGCATAATGTAATGCCTCCAAGGGACTTCTTTTAACCATATGAATGCTTTCTAGTGCCACATTTAATCACTTCAAACAAGCAATTCCTCTTCTAGGTCCCCTTCTTATTCTTCCTCCATTCAGGTGGCTTTGAATCTTAGGTTCAATCTAGGAAAACGACTCAAATGTGTGTCAAGTGTGCCCAAGTGGAACCTCATGGTGATACAAGTATTTGGAAAGTCCACACTTTTGTCCTTGCCTTAGATGATGAGAAGTGCATGGGAAAGTTAGTACAATGTGCATGGCCTACCCCTGAACTCCAAGGATCTGTTGCTCTAGTGAGAGAAGAAAGGCCCATGAAAATGAAAAATGAAGCAAGCAATTTCAAGAGGTAATAGCACCGCTTACCACTTGTAAATGGTTCATGATTTTGGTTATTTTCATGTTGGTGGCCAAAACGTGAATCCTATTTAGTTTAGTTGATATGTATTCTTAGTAGTTCTAATATTGGTTTCTTGCTTTGGAAATCTAATCATTATTTTATTGTCAATGGCTAAACTTCCATGCTCTATAGCCCATTCATAGCTAGTTACTTCCATAGTTTAGTCATCTTTCACTATTGATGACTAACATATCACATGTTCTTGCACTCAGCTAAATTCCTAGCCCTAGAATCATTGTCTTTCTATGATTCAACATTATCATATGTATATAATATCATGTTTTATGTAGCTAGATATTTATTGCTCCCATCAATAACTTCCTTTAATGATTCTAGAAGCTACTTATTATCATAGTTTAATTCTTTGATTAGATTAGTCTTTCTATCATGATTTTATGTAGTTAGATATTTATTACTCCTATAAATAACCCCATTTAATGCTTCTAGAAGCTACTTGTTATCACAATTTAATTCTTTGATTAACTTATTTGATTAACTTAGTCTTTGTATCATGATTTTGTGTACCTCCCTATCCCCAATATAGTTTGTGCTTGTTATGTAAGGTTTTTTATTTGTTTTTTCATTGTTTTTGCTTTAATTCTTTGATTAACTTAATCTTTGTATCATGATTTTGTGTATCTCCCTATCCCCAATATAGTTTGTGCTTGTTGTGTATGGTTTTTTATTTGTTTTTTTCTCTGTTTTTGCTAAAAGGACTTTTTAAATGGCATGTATCATGCCATTTGATAGAGTTCCCTCCTTCTACTAGGTCACGATCGTTCCATAATTTTTCTATGGACCTTTCACCTAATGCCTAATATCATGTTTGTTATTGTTGCGATTGTGTTTCCTATTTCTCTTCATTGTCTTTGCTTGTCATTTACTTTTTACCTGACACCTTGATACTCTCCCTATCATAAACAAGGGTTGCATGGCAACATAGTCCCTGCCGAAATAGTTGGGAAATACATGTTGAACAATCAAACTTAATATAACTAAATACACAAGTAATGAATATTTTTTGTCAAAAGATAATAATTGAGGGTTGTTTGTTATTAAAAATGTATAATGAACAATAAGCTAAATTTCTTTTATTTGACTTTTTAAAATCTATTTATTTAAAATTTTATTTAATTTTTTATTTAAAATAAAATAATAAGATATCTCTATATAACTTAAATTAGTTCTATTATTTAAAGAAAATTAAAATAACTTTATATTAATACTATTTTTATTAATGATGATGTATCTTTATGTTCCAAAGATAATAGTAGTTTTTTTAACATTTTCAAAACTATTATATATTTATTAATCAATCAGGAACCCATTCATCTTTTTAATTTTTTTTTATTTATAAAGATAAATTTTTAACCAAAACCCTAAATTTTAATGTTAAACAACAAAATAACTTAGTATCCACGTCAAGCCCAATCATTTATTGGGGGCCAGAATCATTGCCCATAATAGCCAATGTTGGACCACAACTTTTTATTCAATTAATATAAAATTTAGTTATAATTTTTATTAATACTAAATTTTTTAATTAATAAGACAAACCTAAAGTACAAATAAATATGTTAATGTGAATAAATGAATTAATAAACTTTTGGAAAAAATGCATTGAAGCAGATACTAAACTTTTGGAACAAATGCATTGAAGTCAATAAAAGTTGATCCATTGTAAAAAAGGGAAGAGGAATCCCTTCAACGAATCTGAGTTAAAATATCTTTGATAATTATTTCAAATTAACATCAAGAACTAGCCAAATTTAAGATGGCATGTAATTTCGTGGACTAGGAGCATAAATGAACATGGACCTATGTACTATTCTACCCCGTGACAAAGAAAGGTTGACTTTGTTTGTTAGGGACTCACTAATTGCAACCTTTACACAACAACTCAATGGTCCTGGTGTAAATTGTGCCAAGCATCAACCATTGTTTTCTGATGTTCATACAAAGTGTTATAATATTTCATTCATTCCTCGTTTTGTTTTTAATATTTTAAAGAGTTAAATAATCGCACGAAACTAAACATAAAAGTCACACCAATTTCTAATAATTAAATTACAAATATAGGGCGTAGAACATGTGGCGGAATATTATTTATACTTTTTCGTGTTCACGTGGAGTATTTCTCGGGTGCCGACGTACATAAGATTGCCGACTCGCGAGTTGCAATGCCTTCGTATATATAAATGTGGCGGACAGTAACCGGGTTGTGTCAGTCAAAGCAGCCTGTCGTTCACTGCGATGACGAAGAAAAGGAACCCACCGGGAGCTCTATCCGGTCATAATGATAAAGCCGGTGTCGACTGCCCGGAACGTCGCAGGCGACGGACCCGAACGGTCGCCACCTGAGTGCGGGAAATCTGTAGGCAGGGTATTTGGGTGGCAATATAAGTAAATTGATTTTTTATAAGTTAAACTGTGAAATCTATTAATTGTGTAATCAATTTTATACATTGAATGACGTGAAGCCTGCAATAACACTTCAAAGATATCAGCCAATTAAATTTTAGAAAAATAATTTTTTTATTATTAAAAATATATATATATATTGATTTTTAAAGTTACACATTGTATATAACACATAAATTTAAAGTCAACACTAAACTAATACATAGTCAAAGGGCAACTCATTGCTATAGTCCCAAACCTTTGGCAGGGACTAATAAGTGAGGTTACAGAGCGACAAGTCCTCGCCTTAGGGATTGACAGGTACTCTAATAGTTCAATGCTTTTATAGAAAAGCAGACCGTGAATAGGGAGTTAACACTTCACCCAACACTTGAGTAGGGATACTGTTGGCGACAATATGTGAGGAATTAAAATTGGTTTTATGTGCACTCAAGTCGGTGCATCCTTGAGGCCTTCAATGTCTCGGGTAGTGTAGATGTTGAGGTTCACATAGTGATATGTTATGAGGTTCAAACGTGTTACATGTCTAGGAGGTCATTGCATGTTAAATGACGTGTCACATTCCTTGTTAAACAAAATTTATTGTGTGTTTGTTATGTGCACAGATCCAGAATAACTTACGAACATGTGTTATCTTGAGAATGTGTGTTATCATGAGAAACCGTCCAACCTAATAACTCACGAAGGAAGTTTACACCGCAATCTTGTTTGGCCCAAAATCGTAGTAATTGTATGTCTACAAAAATCATGAAAATAAAATAACATAAAAAAATGATATTAAGACTTCCTAGTCTTAAAATTCCAAGCTTATTAGGAGCATGGAACACTATTTACAATTTGATATTCTTAGTCTTAAAGTTTAAATAAAAAATCATTATCCTTGTCCCTTCCTCTTGTGTAGGAGGATCTTTGTGAAGTTTTAGCGGTGTCTTGATTTTGACTTTGATAGTGACGGTCATCTGGCTATGCATCGTGATGGGGGTAGTTATGCACCTTCGACTTTTTCTTCCAAGGGGGTCTTTTCAGCTGTTGTTCTAACCTCAGTTCAGGCTTCAATGCAATTATTGCTGGTGTGTTCCTCTTGTTGTGAATTGAGTTACAGGTAATCATCATCATCGAGAAAAGTGCAGCGTATCGATTTCTGGGAACTAATAAGGTCTTCTTTATTCTTTATGGGTATAAATTCAAATCGCAAAGATAACCATGATGATAATTCTTTCTCATTAACTCTTTGCATATACCTAAATGCATGAATGTGTTTATATTTAATACTTAAGAAAGGTTCCCTTCTGATATTTTAATGGGTCATACTTGGGTCATATTTATTTCTTGTGTGTCTCTTACTTGAATCATCCTCAAAAACTTGACATGTCCCAGTGCCACCAAAGAAATAAGGTTAATTAAATATTAATAAAATAGAGCGTAGTTTAAATGTTCTATTTCTTGACAGTTTTTAGGTGATTTTTTCTGTTTGATTTTGCCCAAAATCCGGTGAGGAATAGTTGGATCTACAGATTTGAGTGGCTAAGTTTGTATAATCCAAGTGTCCCAAGGGTTTTCCAGGAGGATGAATCCATTTATTCATTCAGAAATACAATTTAAACCACATAAATTAACGATTTTAGTAAGATTTACATAACCGGATTCCTGCCAAAAATCCCAAAAGGTAGAACATTTAGCCAACGCTTTTATAGTCCCCCTAAATAAAACCATCAGTCTTAGATCACCACGAGTTTCAATGGAGGGATGGGAAAAGGCATGTGAAATTTCACAACTCTTCGATGGACAACAAAAGCAATACGAAACCGTGGCTGGAATTTGACATGTTGTGGGACGTATTTTCATTTTCAGAACTTATTTGACAGCTAGCTTTAAACGCAGGACGTAGAAAATTGAAAACCGTTATTTGACATTTGTTTATTTATATA
>JASDQU011441033.1:8263-23633 GCA_032191745.1 Picea mariana
ATGCAAGAAATTTAAACTACAACCATTCAATAAGAAGTTTTGCAGAAGAAACACTTACAATTCATGAAGAAATAACCATGCAAACCCTAGTTGTAACACCTTCCTTCAAGAGAAACACCATAAATGCCAAAAAATCTCTTCCTTCAACAAGTGCGCATCACTTAGTTCAGCCAAAGACCCAAATAGGGCGCAAAAATCAGACCTCACTATGAGTGAGTGAATTTGTTATCAAAAAATGAGAGTGAAAATCTCCCATTTATACAAAACCTTGACCTAATTTTACATTTTAGGTCAGGTAATAGGCCGACAAGGCCAAATTATCAAAATCATATTGTTTTACATTAAATTGTCAAATTAAAACCCTAATTGAGCTATAAAGAGATAAGAAGGCCCTCTAAGGGAGGCGTTAGCCCCTTCTAGGGAAAATGGGGCATCCTGGAGCAAAACGTTAGCCCTCCTTAGGCTTCTCCAACCTGCAACACATGCCAATACTGCCCAGTTTGCCTCCCAAAATGTCCATACTGCTAGATGACATCATGGCTATGATGGGTGATGTCTTAGGCCTTCCAAGGCCAACGTTCCACTGAAAAAGGGCAAATCCCCCTAGGTCAAGCTCTGCTAGGGTGCCTCTGGTGGAACATCCTCTTCTTCTTCGGTGCAAGACACCTATCCATCTCTGTCTCGTCTCTGCCCCATGGTGGGGTCTCAACATCCATCTGATGGGCTCTTCAGCCCCATGGAGGTCCGAACTGATCATCTCCCCATCTGTACTGGTCCAAATGGTACCTGTCCGTCGGGTATGGTCCTGCACATCAAAGGCTATGCCCTCCATGGGCTCATCAGTCACAGGGATCATAGCAATGTCAATCACATTTCATCATTAATATTATTAAACACATGCATAAAATCCCTAATACATCAATCAATAGCTCAAAGACGTTACACAAGCCTGCAATACAAGTCTGGGGAAAAGGACAAGGCTTCCTATTGGGCTAGTGTCCACAGAAAAAAAGGGAAAGTTCCCAGAGAGATCTCATCCAAGGCATGTAAGTGGATGATGTGGTCAGGGGATGTCCAAGCATGTGGGTGCAGTAAGGGCCAAGGATGCAACGTGTTACCTGTGGGTGCCTTTGTAGAAGGCGAGCTATCGCTGTCATGGATGCATTTTTTCCAAGCCCATTTTTGCCTTTATTCCTTTTATTCTTTTTATTCTTTTATTTTCTTTTTTATTCAAAAGCTAATCAGGGGACACTGCCTTGGCATGGTGACCAGAGCTGACAGCATTACCCACAAGTACTTTCGCAGAGATGAGAAGGTTGGCTCGTGATGAGACCCCCTTTCCCTTGGCCATGCAACCAAGAGTCACTACCCTGGCGTGGTAACCATCTCGTGGCAATGTCATACTGCTAGGTACCCATGGACCTAATAGGTTGTCTCGTGATGAGACCCCCTATCCTCTGATTAAGTCTTGTTTTATTATTTCTTCAGGTCCCTCTTGTTTCTTGCTGAGAAGCCTTTTATTGCTTTCTCGGGGATCCCTGGGCAAAGCATCTCGAGGTTCATTTTTAGGCTTTTATCTTTTACCAACTTGCTTTTACCTTCTGGGCCTTTAGCCCCTTCTTCCCACGAAGTAAGGTGCAGTCCCGAAGTAGGTCAACCCAATGCCTGGACAAAGGGAATGGGATAGGTGAGCAAGAAACAAGATGTAAGAGTGGTGGTATGATGGGAGCGGATGATGGCTTTTCAGAAATTCCCCCAGTGGCAAACCAAAATCTACAGACATAGGCTTGCTAGGGCACCCTGTCAAACCCCCCAAACATGGTCAAGTGAGCAGATGTAAGATCCAAGCAGTTGTCAGAAATAAGAGGAATCAGATGCATATATTTAAAGGTTTCAATGATCAAAGGTGACACATACCATGATACCTGGACCAATTACCTCATGGAGCAAGAACCTCTTATGATACAAGACCAATTTGATGGTGATGGATGTTGCTGCTACTGTCAAGACAAAAGATGATGAATGAAGAAAAGGTGGGCCCTCCAGGGCCATGCTCAGGTCAATCCTGCTCTCGGTACTCCATGTCTAGGACCTGTGGGTCTCAAGACATGATCTCCTAGTTATCCCTAAAAAGTGGGGATAACAGGCACTAGTCTTAGTTGTCCTAAGAAAAGGATTGCTTGTCATAAGTAAATCATTGCATCTTGCATTGTTGCCTTTGCATCAGAGGTTAGTCTTTCCCCCCAACCTTGTAACTAACTAAAACCAACTCCTAGAACATAACGTAAATCACATCTAATAACTAGGGTCTACCCCCCTTGGCTTCCCTAGGAGTAAGCCTAGATGAAAGAGGTTCAAGTCAAAGTGATGGCATGGGCTTTGAACCTAGGCATTGTGCCTCCAAGGACACACTAAGTGAGCAGGACTTAGCTCACATTTGCAAGTGTGTATAAGGACGACAACACCCCCCATGCCTAGGGGTAACTAGAGGAGATCATGTCTCGTGACCCACAATGGAGAACATGATCCTGACCATGATGATGATCATCATGTTCACAAATGGCAGCCCAACAACCCCCCTCATTCACCTTTACAGCTACAGGTCAACCAAGGCTCATCACATTCAAGCAACTTAGAGTATGGGAGACGATAAGCCATCATCACCATGAGGTATGTTAGTCCTTATTTCATGCAAAATATTGTTCTTAATTTGTCGGGCATGTGGATGAGGATCTTTGGTTGAAGTTGGATAATGGATCACTGATTTGGGAAATTGTGTCAATTGCCTTGTTTCACCTTGGTGGTCAGCTTCTGTTCCCTAGTCCTATGTTGTCACCGCCCAAGGAAAAGGGGTACTACTGGGGGGTCCTCTCAAGGGTAATGTTCCATTTCCCTCCATACTTAACACTTTCCATCCTAGATCCTCTCATAGTGTACTAAACTTCGGCAATGGGTCATGGTCCATTCTCTCATGAGAAGAGGGGTTGAAGGCCCAGAGGTTGTTTCGTAGTTGCTATGAAAAGCATAAGAAAATGATGCTAAAGAAATAAATGAATGATAGCAAAGAGGACCAACAAAAGCTAGTCCAAACTTGAGCTCTACTCTTTCAGTGCTCACCTTGGTCCAAAAAATGCAATGCTAAAGGCTTGAAACCTTACAAAGGGGACTTGCAAAAATATAATAAAGTAGGGCTTAGAAAAACGCAAATAAGGGGGATTGGAAAAAAATAGCACGAAAATATGGGGTAACTCAAGAGCAAGCGCACCCTCCACAAAGGTGCTCATAGAAATGGATCCAATGACACCATTAGCCATGAAGCCCTAAAACCATGTCACTTTCACACTTACTCTTGAAGGGTTTTTACTTTCCCTTGTCACTCTTGGAACCTATCCCTCCACCTGGGTTATTTTATTTCCTGTCTAAGTGGCACACCTAATAGGGTTGGATGAAGGCCCTCCCATACTTAAACTTGGTAACTCACATGGGGTCCTCAGCTGGTGTGATGCTTGAAGTGGACACTGAGGTGAATTGTCTTACATGGCTGATATCTTATGTTGCAGCTTACTTTGCATGTTTTAAGGACTAATATTTCTTATGAACTTTGGCTAACCATGTTTAATACTTTGATTTGTTTTGAATGGCCCTAACATGGTTCTTTGAGGGATGTCCTGGGATTTTACCCAGGATGTTGTGCCTTTATTGCAGGACCTCGACACATGTGATGGAGAGCAGTGAATCATCCAGTGACTCACCACCCTCAGAAAATGGCTCTCACATTCTTAGAACCTTGAACGATGGTCAGATGGGCTTGGTTTGAGAAAATCCAGTCATTGTGGCACACAGATGGGCTAGAAGCCCCACAAACTAGGGAGAGTACCCCAGGACTTATTTTTCACCGGGATTGTTGACCACCTATTTCGACTATGGGTCAACTCCATGTTCCATGAAGATGTGTACCTAGTGGTACAACCATTTTGAAGACTTTTTGCTCAATAGGGAAAATTTTTCCCCTGGCACGCTTTTCTATGTACTCGGAATGTCCACTCCCCTGCGTGGGATATTATTGTAATATGCTAGCATGAATCAATTTTTGTCTAGTTACCTAGGAATTTATAATTAGGGAAGTCCTTTCATCGAGTGTTTTTTTTTTCCTCGGGTAATTAACCTTGCTTAATTGCAATTTTAATTATCCTTGAGTTTCTCGCTTACAATAATTCTCCGATGTGGTGAAATGTGTTCGAATGATCGAGCCCAATGGGTGACTGAGGTCTAGAAATGTTGTAAATGACCATGCTACAGATCTCCTAGAGTCTTTTGGAATTCCGTTAAGTTTTGTTAGGATTTTTTAAATAATTAAAATTCCCGCAAACTGGGGATTTTTAATTATTTTTTATGTAAAATGTAAAAAAAGGGTCATTGGGGATTTTTTATAGGTGTATTAATACTCAAATCAAATGGTTTATGAACCCCTACACTCTTGGACCAAGTCTCAACTCATTTGGACAAGTTTTTCTAGACCATTGTCCATGAGGAGTCCAAGTCGGTCAAAAATCAGCATGTAATTGGCTAAATTAAAATAGCCAAATTTTGTAAAAGTCACTAAGTCATGAGAGAGAGAGGGAAAAGGATTCCTAATGTTTTTCCTAAGTTGGGAAAGTGATTTTCCACTTATAAAACACCCCCTTGCTAAGCCAACAACCACAAGTGACCATTTCCTAAGAAGAGGGGCGCCCCCTTGCTCATGAACTCATGGAAAATAAAAAAATATAGCAAGAGGGCCCCCAAAACTTTGGGTTTACCCCCCTTTGACCCTAAATTCACTTTTTATGAATGGGAAAGGTGTTTTCCCCCTTCCCCACTCACCCCTCATACCCTCACCCACTCACTAACCCTAAAAGTGCGCCCCCCTTGAAGAGACACTCCCCCCTTGGATGGATGACACTTGGAGCTCATCCAAGTGGGGTCTCTCCTCTTCCTCATCTATAAAAGAAAGCCTCTCCTCCTCATTTCAGGATCAATTCTCAAAGAAAGTCTATTCTGCCAAAATTTCTCCCATTCTTCCCCCTCTCTCTCTCTCATGTTCTCATTGTAAATCTTGCTACAAGTATTTGTAGCAACATTTTGTAGATAATAAAGGAAGCTTTGGAGGATCTATTGTGTGCATTGGGAGTCTTCTTGATGCTCTTCATGGTGTTCTTGTGAGGTGATACTGTGCATCTTATTTCTTGTATTTTCTTGTATTCACTAGTTTAACTTGGAGATCCAAGCAAAAGAATAATTAGTAGTAGTATTACTGTTAGTTTTGTGATAGTTTCTTTCAAGACAAGCAAAGTATTTTGCATGCTTTTTAGATGCTCTCACCTCCTTGTGTCTTGTGTAGCAAAAGATATACATGTTTGCAGGTCACTAGAGGATTGGAGGAGTGATTTTCAGAGTGGGAAACTCACTCATTCAATCAACCAAGGTTTCCATTGTTTTCCTCCTCTTGTATCCACCATTTTCCTTTCTTTCATAAGAACTTATTTGCTCTAGAATGGTCATTAAAAACTCACTTTTACATTCATATTTATCTATTTAAATTTTTGTTTCATTGAGCTAAATCAAGTTAACAAGATTCTTGGTTTTGTAACATTTTCTAGCAAATATACCTTGTTGATTTTTATGCAGATTTTCAACAACAAGGAGGAGGTGCTACTTGTTTTGAGCCCCCAAGGAACTCCAAAGGAATTCTAAAGTTGGGATATCAAATCCCTCTTCATCTTCCTCTTCCAAAGCACTGTAAGCAACCCAAGAGAGTCTCTTGGGTTTTCCTTCTCTCCAGTATATAACAAAAATCTGAATTGTTATCGCACAGTTTGTAGTTTAGGTCACAGGCTAAATGATAGAGGACAAACTGGCGTAACAGGAACCTTCCCCACCTAATGTCACCTCGATGGGGAGGTTCTTTCTGTTTAGGGAGGTTGACCCCAGGGGAGACGTCCCCGGTAACCTAGGGTTTGAAGAGGCAAAGGATACAAGGTCAAGTTTTAAGATTTCCTTCCTCGCAGGTTACCACCAGTGTCAGATAGTCCGGCTAATCAGCCAATAAAAGAAGTGTAGGCCTTGTTGAAAACACCTACCCGGAACAAGATAATAACAACACGATATATATATATTTGCAGGCTATAACTCAAAGGGTTAGTACTTCTTTAACTATCTGATTTCATTCAATAAGCAATGTAATAGATACAAGATGAAGTCAACGTTCTGCTAATTAGCCTATGAAAGATCATCAATTCATCAATATCTATCAAAGTGACCAAGCCAATAGTATATTCAATCAATAATTTGTTCAATAAATGCTTGACGTCATCATTCAATTGCTTATATTATACCCTTGCTGCGTCAAGATGAGATTCAGCTATGACGTCAGCCTTTATTATGTTAGCAATGTTAGTTAGGGTTTTGAATTTAGGGTTTTAAAAGATTGTTTTGTACACTAAAACCTCAACGTTGGAGATCTAACCAGTGCCTTAGGGTATATGGAGTCAAAAGCAAGGGCACAAGGTCTCAGGAGGATGTAAACTTAGAGACTGGAAGGTAGGGTTCTATGGTGCTGCAAAGGCAGGGCCCTAGAATCAAAACCCTAGGGGAAAGAGGCTCACTCCGGTGTTGCTTAAGCAAGGCCTCGTGCTCTTTCCTCCTTCTCTAAATAAACTTGGCAAAACGGCTAGCTCAAAGTATAAATTTAAGGGAGAAAGTGTTGCAATGGCAAGGCCTTCAAACCCTAGAAGGTGAAACCCTAGGTGTAGTCAATCTAGGCCTAGGATGTCTCCTCTTTTCAACCTATAACTTCAACGCTAGCTCAGAAAAAGGAAGACATGTGTAGCAACGGCTAGGCTATATCTTCTTTCTTCAATGGCTAAAAACTATTTCTCAACAAGGGGACATGTAACAATGACCTACTTGTGTGCTTGTTACCGAGGGTTTTAAATGAGCAATATAATAAGCAAATGTAAGAAAATATACCTACAACCATTCAATTAAGAAGTTTTGCATGAAAATTCACTTACATGTCGTGAAGAAAGCATAAGCAAACCCTAGTTGTAAGCCTTCCTTGAGAGAAATGCCATAAATGCCAAGAAAAATCCTCCAAGAACAAGTGTGCCTCACTTAAACACCAAATTTACCCTAGTAGGGTGCAAGAAATCAGATCTCACAAGAGAGTGAGTTGTGTTTTTTTTTTCCAAATGAGGGAAAAACATCCTCAATATATATCATTCCATGACCTTTAATTTACAAAATAGGTCATTAAAACAGCCGACAAGGCTGACTACAAAATTTACACTGTTTTTACATTAACTACTAAATAAAAGACATAAAATGAGCAAAAGGTGGGACGTCAAGCCCTTCTGAGGGAGACGTTGGCCTTTTTTGGGCATGTCCAGCATCCAGAAGTCAGGCGTTAGCCCTTTTAGGGCTCCTCTAAGCTGTCACACGTGCCAGTAATCCCATCAAACTGCCACACGCTCAAGATGACGTCTGAGTCTCCTGGGTGACGTCCTGTCCATCAAGAGGAAAACGTTCCATCTGAAGTGGGTCATCCCCCTTAGGCTGGGCTCAGCCAAAGTGTCTTGGGTGGAACGTCCTTCTTTTCTTCATGTGCAAAGGCTCATCATACCATTGTCCTGTCTCCACCACTGATGGGATCCCAACAACCATTTGATGGGCTCTTTAGCCCCATGGAGGTCCAAGCTAATCATCTCGCCATGTGTACCGGTCCACTGGTACCTGTCCGTCGGGCATGGTCCTGCATATCAAAAACTTTGCCCTCCATGGGCTCATTAGTCCTCGGGATCATAGCAATGTCAATCATATATCATCATTAATTTTATCAAATACACGCATAAAACCCCTAGCATATCCTCTAATAGCTCAAAGATATTACACTGATCTACTATACAAAGCTGAAGAAAAAGACAAGGTAACCTATTGGGCCAGTATCTATAAGAAGAGGAAAGTTTCCAAAGGACATTATTCAAGCCATGTAATATGAGGTGATATGGTCTAAGGATGTCCAGACACACTAAAGACCAGGGGCAGGTATTATCTGTGGGTGCCTTTGTAGGAGGCAAGCTGTACCTATCATGGATGCAGTTTTTTGCAAGCCCCTTTATTGCCTTTATTCTTTCTTTATTCATTACTTTTTTCTTTCTTTTTGCTTCAAGGTCTGACCAGAGGACACTGCCTTGGCGTGGTGACTAGAGCTGACAGTGTTACCCACGAGTATTTTCGCAGAAATGATAAAGCTGGCTCGTGATGAGACCCCCTTTCCCTTGGCCATGTAACCAAGGGTCATTTCCCTGGCGTGGTAACCAGATAATGGCAATGTCATACTGCTAGATACCTATGAACATAATGGGCCAGCTCGTGATGAGACCTCCCATCCTCTTGGTTAGGTCTTGTTTTATTACTTTTCTTTGGGTCCCTTTTGTTTCTTATCGAGAGGCCTTTTATTGCCTTCTCGGGGATCCCTGGGCGATGCATCTCTAGGTTTTATTTCCTATGGCTTTTATCTTTTACCAGCTGCTTTTACCTCCTGGGCCTTTAGCCCCTTCTTCCCACAAGACAAAGTGTAACCCCTCAAACAGGTCATCCTAATGCCCGGACTAGGGGAATGGGGTGGAACGTATGGGAGATAAGATGTAAAATGTTAATATGGTGGGAGTGGACGATGGCTCTTCAAATCCCCCTAGTGGCTAACCAAAACCTATGGGTACAAGCTTGCTAGGGCACCTCGTTAATCCCCCAAACAATGGTCAAGTGGGTTAGTGTAAGATCCAAGAAGTTGTCAGAAATGTAAGAAGCCTGATGCATATATCTGAAAGTTATAATGATCAAACATGACACATACCATGATACCTAGACCAATTACCTCATGGAGCAAGAGTCTTCTCTGATGCAAGTCCAAGCCGATGGTGATGGATGTTGTTGCTGCTGACAGGACAAATATGATGAAGAAGAAGAAGGATGGGCCCTCCAGGGCCATGCTCAAGTCAATCCTGTTCTCGGTACTCCATGTCTAGGATTTGTGGGCCTCAAGACATGATCTCCTAGTTATCCCATAAAATCGGGGATAACAGTAATAATTTAGGAAATATTGCCCACACCTTGCAAAGAGATTTGCCCAAGCCATCCTTGCAAAATCATGAAGGCTAGAGTTAGATTTATTTTCCTTGTGTTTTTTTTATTACACCCACCTTGGCCAAAACAGTAGGCTAGTCCTCCACTTGTGCCATTGTTGTGGGGTTTTTCTTTAATTTCCAAGTCATTTAAATTCTTTGCTATACCCACCTTGGCCAAAACAGTAGGCTTGTCCTCCACTCGTGTCATTGTTGTGGGGTTGCTTTTTCTTTCCAAGTTATTTAAATTCTTTTATTACACCCACCTTGGCCAAAACGGTAGGCTAGTCCTCCACTTGTGCCATTGTTGTGGGGTTGCTTTTGCTCTCAAGTCTTTTTAATTATCGAAAAAGTAATCATATTTGTACTCCATCTCTGCCCCATATTCTCTCCCCTTGCTACTTTGTGGATCCTAGGTGACAAGAAAGGGCAAAGGATTGGGAGGTTAATTTAATTAGGCACCCAAACTTTTATTGCTTCTACCACAAAAAAGGGTGACTTGGGAGGCTACAAGGGGTGTAAGTCGGGGACGACTTCATGGAACTATGTGTCCTCCTTGCTTGAGCAACCAAGCATTCTGGATTTGACATGTGGAGCTAGGGAAGGACCTTGTTTGTCCTTCTTCTTAAGCACCCAACAATTTCTTTTGGTTGAAGGGATAACATTTTGGGGTAGTCACATAGTTCAGGCTTGTATCTTACACATTTTAATCCCCTTAATCAAAGAGAGACCTATTATCCCCACTTTTAGGGATAACTAAGAGATTATGTCTCGAGGCCCGCAGGTCCTAAACATGGAGTACCGAGAGCCAGATCGACTTAGGCATGGCCCTGGAGGGCCCATATTTTCTCCCTTTCAGCGCCTCTACTCTGCCAACAGCAACAACATCCATCACCATCGGTTTGGTCTTGTGTAAGAGATGGTTCTTGCTCCATGAGGTAATGAGTCCGGGTATCATGGTATGTGTCACTCTGATCCTCACAAACTTTGAATATGTGCATTTAATTCCTTTTGTTTCTAACAAATGCTCGGATCTTATACTTGCCCACTTGACCATGTCTAGGGGGAATGACAGGATGCCCTAGTAAGCATGTGTCTGTAGGTTTTGGTTTGCCACTGGGGATTTCTGAAAAGCCATCGTCCACTCCCGTCATAGCACCACTTTTTCATCTTGCTCCCCGCTCATCTATCCCATTACACTTGTCCGGGCACTGGGTTGACCGATCATTTGAGGATTGCACCTTACCTCGTGGGAAGAAGGGGCTAAAGGCCCAGAAGGTAAAAGCAATCTAGAAAAAGATAAAAGCTTAAGAATAAAACCTCGACATGCTTCGCCTAGGGATCCTAGAGAAAGCAGTAAAAGGCTTCTCAGCAAGAAACAAGAGGGACCTGTTATCGCATAGTTTGTAGCTTGGTCAAAAGGCTAGAAGAAAGAGGCCAAACTGGCGTAACAAGAACCTACCCCACCCAATGTCACCTCAATGGGGAGGTTCTTTCTCTTTAGGGAGGTTAGGCCCAAGGGAGACGTCCCCAGTAACCTGGGTTTTTGAAGAGGCTAAGGTATATAGGTCAAAGTAAAATTCCCTCTTCACAGCTTACCACTAAGAGCAGATAGTCCGGCTAAACAACGAATAATGAAGTGTAGCCCCAAATGAGAACACCTGCCCAGAACAAAGCAACAACAAAACAATATATGCAGGCTATGATTCAATGGGTTAGTACTTCATATAACTATCTGATGTCAATATATTAGCAATTATGACAATAGATATTGACAAGATCAATCTTTATCAATAATAACAATGGAACAATATCAATTCATCAATAAATATCGAGATGATGTAGCAAACAGTGTCTCCAATCGATCCCTTACTCAATAAATGTTTCAAAACACCATCTAATTGCTTAACAATAGAAAATGTTGCATCAAGATGGAATAAACAAGGATGATGTCAACCTTATTAGGGTTAGTAGTTAGTTAGGGTTTCAAATTATAAGAGTTTTAAGAGTTTGTTTGACCACTATCACTTCAACGTTGGAGACCTGAGATCAGTGCCTAAGGGTAAATGGAGTCAATTCAAGAGAGGACGCAAGGTTGAAGGGAAAAGGCTAAGGACTAGAGGGAAGGGTTCTGAAGTGCTGCAATGGTAGGGCTCCAGAATCAAAACCCTAGGGGAAAGAGGCTCACTCTAGTGTTGCTTAAGCAAGGCCTCGTGCTCTTTCCTCCTTCCTTAGGTTTATCTTGGCAAAACGGCTAGCATCAAGACATGAGAGTGAGGTGAGGGAGAGTGTTGCAAAGGCAAGGCCCTATCACCAAACCCTAGAAGCAGGACGGCCCTAGGTGTAGATAACCTAGGCCTGGGACGTCTCCTCCTTCTTGACCTTTAAAAGGTACGAATAGCACAGGGGAAGAAGTAACAAGAGTGTAGCAATGGCTAGGCTCTTCCTTCCTTCTCAATGGATGAGAATTTCTCTTTTAGGGGACATGAGACAACGACCTACTTGTGTGTTTGTCCCCTGGGGTTTTAAAATCAGCAAAATTTATAATAAATGCAAGAATATAAGACTACAACCATGCAATTAAGAAGTTTTGCAGAAAAAACACTTACATATCATGATGAAATAGCATTGCAAACCCTAGTTGTAAACCTTCCTTCAAGAGAAATGCCAAAAATGCCAAGAAAAGCCTTCCTTCAACAAGTGCGCCTCACTCAAAAAGAAGAAATACCCAACTAGGGCGCAAAAATCAGATCTCACTAGGAGAGTGAGTTGTGTATTTATGTCAAAATAAGGCTAAAACTCCTCAATATATAGTGTATCAATGACCTTAATTAATTTTAGGTCATAAAAAATGGTCGACAAGACCAGAATACTATTTTTACATTAAATTGTCAAATTAAAACCCTAACTGAGCTGTAATAAAGGTAAAATCCCCTTCAAGGGAGGCACTAGCCCCTTTTAGGAGCAAAACGTTGACCCTCCAGGGGCCTCTCCAACATGCCACACGTGCCACTGCTGCCCAGTCTGCCTCCAAGAATGACCACGACGTCATGGTAAGAATGGGGGCGCTTTGAGCCTTCCAAGGCCAACGTTCCACTGAAAAGGGGTCATTCCGCCTAGGCTGGGCTCTGCCAAAGTGCCTCTGGTGAAACGTCCTTCTTCTTCTTAGGTGCAAAGCTCAATCAAACACTGTCATGTCTCTGCTCCTTTGACGAGTCTCAGAAACCATCTGATGGGCTCTTCAACCCCATGGAGGTCCAAGCTAATCATCTCCCCATGTGTACCGGTCCAAATGGTACCTGTCCGTCGGGCATGGTCCTGCACATCAAAAACTTCGCCCTCCATGGGCTCATTAGTCACAGGGATCATAGCAATACTAATCACGTTTCATCATTAATATAATCAAACATATGCATAAAAACCCTGATATATCATCCAATAGCTCAAAAACATTACAAAGACCTACAATACAAGGCTGGAGAAAAGGACAAGACACCCTATTGGGCTAGTATCCATAAGGAAAGGAAAGTCTTCAAGGGGTATCATCCAAGCCATGTAAAATGAGGTGGTGCGGATAAGGGATGTCGAGACATACGAGTAGAGTGAGAGCCAGGGATGCATGATATTACCTGTGGGTGCCTTTGTAGAAGGCGAGTTGTACCCATCACGGATGCAATGTTTTCCAAGACCTTTCTTGCCTTTATTCTTTTTTCTTTATTTTCTTTTTTCTTTTATTTCAAGGACTAACTAGAGGACACTGCCTTGGCGTGGTGACCAGAGCTGACAATGTTACCCACAAGCACTTTCACAGAGATGATAAGGCTGGCTCGTGATGAGACCCCCTTTCCCTTGGCCATGCAACCAAAGGTCACTGCCCTGGCTTGGTAACCAAATAGTGGCAATGTCATGTTGTTAGGCACCCATGAACATAATAGGCTGGCTCGTGATGAGACCCCCTATCCTCTTGGCTAGGTCTTGTTTTGTTATTTTTCTTCGGGTCCCTCTCGTTTCTTGCTGAGAGGCTTTTTACTACCTTCTCGGGGATCCCTGGGCGAGGCTTCTCGAGGTTTCATTTTTAGGCTTTATCTTTTAACAGTTGCTTTTACCTTCTGGGCCTTTAGCCCCTTCTTCCCACGAGATAAGGTGCAACCCCACAAACAGATCATCCTAATGGTCGGACTAGGGGAAAGGGATAGATGAGTGTGAGATAAGATGAAAAAGTGATGATATGATGGGAGCGGACGATGGCTCTTCAGAAAACCCCCCAGTGGCAAACCAAAACCTATGGGTACAGGCTTGCTAGGACACCCTGTCAATCCCCCCAATCATGGTCAAGTGGGTTAATGCAAGATCCAAGCAATCGTTAGAGATAAAAGGAGTAAGATGCATATATCTAAACGTTATAGTGATCAAAAGTGACACATACCATGATACCTGGACCAATTACCTCATGGAGCAAGATCCTTCTCTGATACAAGATCAGGCCGATGGTGATGGATGTTGTTGCTACTGACAAGACGAATCTGATGAAAGAAGAGAAGGGTGGGCCCTCCAGGGCCATGCTTAGGTCAATCCTGCTCTCGGTACTCCATGTCTAGGACCTGTGGGCCTCGAGACATGATCTCCTAGTTATCCCTAGAAATCGAGGATAACATCTGGCTCCAACTCGGGGACATGTGCTCACCGTAGAGCGCATGAGAACCTCAGCATCTCTAGCAGAACCTGCAGACCTGCTCAACTCAATAGGGGCATTAGTAACAAAGATGGGGTGGTATTGCCACCCCGCATATATAGACATATATATATATAACTAAAATAAAACAATCAATATGCAAATGTGGAAGCAAACTAACATGAAATGCAAATGGTATAATACACGAAGAATGCCTACTTACCTTTACTTACCTGTGATGTCAAGTCTCTGGTGGGTAGTAACGCTCTATATGTAAAGCGTTCACTGGTAACTTCAGCACTTCTCCCTCCATGGTCTCTGTTATCGCACGGTTTGTAGGAAAGGTCCAAAGGGCTTGAGTCCGGGCTTGAAACCGGCGTAACAGGAGCTTCCCCACCCACTGTCACCTCGATGGGGAGCTCTTTCTATTTAGGAGGGCAAGTCCAAGGGAGACGTCCCTAAGGCAATCTGGATCAAGGAAGGCTAAAGGGTAAAGGTCAAGTCAAGGAAAACCCTTTCCACAGATTGCTGCCCAAGAGAGATAGTCAGGAAGATAAGACCACTGATGATGCACCTGTTTGCGAGACAAGACAAAGAGAAAACTAGAATGTTCTTGCAGTGGATTAGTACTTCATAAATATTTAAAGACTATCTCTTAAACATATATATGAGCATAAGATCAATGCTATTATTGACGAAGTCAATGATAGCCTATCAAAGATTTATATCACTTCACCAATAAATGCATAAAGAGACAAAGCATTCAATGTGTGCAATTAAACCATGTATCATATCACTAATGCAATGTCAAATCAGCTCATATATAATACCATGCAGYGTCACATATACTAATTCTGCTACAAGGGTGACGTCAAGCTTAAATAATGGGTCAATTTGAGAAGCAAAGAGCACAACGTTTTAGCAAATAAGCTCATAAATACAACTAACAACTCAATGCCAATCAAGAGAGATGAATAAAGTCACAACGTTTTAGGCATAGACAAGATATCTTAACAATATGACGTCACCTCTATATAATTTTTGGTGTTCTGCAGGTTAGCTAGCCAATGGTGGACGTTTTGACAAATTCAACCAGCAAAAATACAATTTAACTCCACGGCTATGATGAGAAGACAAGGCCGTACCTTTCTATCCAAGCAAAAGTAATTTTAAGGCCAACGTTGTCCACTTTAAGTTAGTTCAAAATTAACTAGGGTTAGTCGCTAGGTTAGTAGGTTTGCAAAATTTGAAGGTGGTTTGAAAAGTTTTAAGGCATAACAAGCTCAAGCAATCAATCTTAGACTAGTGCCTTGGGTTAATGGAGTCAAGAGGAGGTGTGACTAATGGTTTAGGAAGAGTTCAAACCTAAGGACAAGAGAACTAGGGTTTAATGGTGTTGCTAAAGCAAGGCCACAAACCCTAACCCTACGAAGAAAAGACTTACCTAGGTGTAGCTAAAGCTAGGCCTAGAGCTTCAATCCTCTCCTTAAGACTTTCTTGGCAAAACGGCTAGCTCAAAAGCATGAATCTATGGCTG
>JASDQU011441035.1:0-20688 GCA_032191745.1 Picea mariana
AGAACAATCATTCCTTAGGGTTTATACATTCTCTCCAAGGTGCACTTTGATTAGTGTAGGAGGAATGGCCCAGGGTGGGGAATGGTCCAAACATTCCTTAGGGTCTATACATTCTCTCCAAGGTGCACTTTGATTAGTGTAGGAGGAATGGCCCAGGGTGGGGAATGGTCCAAACATTCCTTAGGGTCTATACATTCTGTCCAGGGTGCACTTTGACTAGTGTAGGAAGAATGGCCCAGGGTGAGGAATGGTCCATGCTCAGAAATAAGAAATAATCCTTCTTCCTTGTTTGAGAAGAATGGGGCAGATAGCCCATTACTGATGTTCTATACTGAGGTCATATATTCTTTCATATCTCACAGACATGAGTGAAACATTGGCCCAGATGATTCAGTTTTTATCATAACATTGCTTCTATGCAGATTGCTATCAGATGTTTGTTATGAAGAATATATGAAAGTAGATGTAAACTACTGTGGTGGATATGTTCCACTGTTCGTGGGGTATATATTCTTTCAGAACTCACAGATGTGAGTGAAAGATTGGCCCGAAGACTGCTTGTCTCTAGACAATAGAGATATACTACTATGGTGGATTTGTTCCACTGCTTGTGACTATGTGTCACGATTTGAGGAGTTTTGTACTACCTGAATAGACACATGTGTGTTCTATCAATTGATATTCTACCAGTTGTCATAGGAGATTATCCAGTTGGATAATAGTGACGGTGCTCGTGTTGCTACCAGTTGAATGGTCTATTGTGCTCAAGACAATACCTCCCTAGCTAGGAGGGAGTGTTAATATTATGGTAGCTTCGAGAGGTATGAACCTCTATTGTTACCTATGAAAAAAATAGAATACTCTGGAAGGAAGCAAAGAAATGAAGAAAACCCTAGACAGGTTGTCGCCTGCAAAAATATATTTAATATGAATTTATTAATACCCAGAAGGAGAAGTCAGCCCCAATGAAACTGCCCAGACTACTATAAATACAGGGCGCCAGTTCTCATTATTCTCATCTCAGCAGTTGCAGAGTGAACTAGATCTGTGCAGGTGCAATTGCAGCTTGTGCGCAAGTTTCTGGGAAGGTGTGCGCTAGCCTCTGGGTGGGATTATCTGATCAGCTTGGGTTATATTCTTGCTTGGTGCATTAGCCTCTCTTGGCTATTAGATTGCTACCAGGATTCTCGTCTCTTCCAAGGTCAAGGTGATTAGAGGGTGGCTTTGGCCTGTGGTTGGGTGACGAGGGTATTGTCAATGGTAAAACGAGCACAATCTTCTATATTCTAACAATAGATTCTTAGAGCATGAGTTGTAAGTGTATTAAGAACTCACGTATTTTGTGACAAGTGATGGTAGGACTCAATGTGTGAATATTTCTCTATGTGGTTTTTCTTAAGGTACACTTTATGTGCAAAGGAGGCATCAAATCTCTTAGTCACAAAGACACACGAGTTTCTTTATCCAAATGTTCATTGTCATATATTCTTAGAGCATGAGTTGTAAGTGTATTAAGAACTCGTGTCTTTTGTGACTGTTATCCCCATTTTGTGGATAACTAAGGAGATTATGTCTTGAGGCCCTCAGGTTGTAGATATGGAGTGCAGAGAGACTACATGACCAACAATACCCTTTTTGCATAGATGGAAACCCCTCTCACCACCACAGATTGTCACAGATTTCTAGATGGCATCCACCACATCAACTGGCTTCCCGAAGGCAATGGCCTTGCTCCATGAGGTACCAATCAATATTATGGTGAGCATCATTTCAATATTTAATCCAGTTGAGTATGTTGTATCTTAGATTGCTCTATATTTCATGATATATGCTTGGACATTATGCCTTTTTCCCTGCTTCACCTTGGTGGTTGACATTGTTCCCTAGTAAGTGGTTTTCCTTGGGGATGGGTTTGCTACTAGGAACTCCCTTAAAGAGCCATCATACCATTCCCGACCATACTTACCACTTTCCATAATTTCCCCCCTCCATTTCCTTATCTCTTGGGATTTTAGGGTGTATTGACCCAAGAAGGGGTTGTCCCTCATTCTATGGGAAGAAGGGGCTGAAGGCATAGAAGGATTGATGTTGGGTAAAAGATCAAATCCTTGTATAAACCTTTCAGATGCTTTTCCCAGGGATCACCAAGAAAACAATGAAACTCTTATATTTGAGTAAAGGGGACCCACAATATAATAAAGAATGCTTAAAAGGTTAGTTGAAGGATAGGAGGTCTCATCACGAGCCGACCTATCATGTACATGAATGTCTAGTGGTATGATATTTCCATCATTTGGTCACCAAACCAGGGAAATGGCTCTCAGTTGCATGGATGAGAAAATGGGGGTCTCATCATGAGCCAACCTTCTCATTTCCACTAGGTATTTGTGGGTGACATTTCCATTATCTGGTCACCACGCGAGGCCAGTGACCTTCAACCTCTCCTTAAAATTATGAAAGAATGGAAAATAATGGGATTGGAAAAAGTGCATTGTGGATGAAGGTACCACAAACCCTCTACAAAGGAACCCATGAATGAGACGCTACGACCCCTTGTATCGCATGAGCCCTATGCCCATTGAGTCTTGACCCCAACCACTTCATCCACTTTACATGGCTTAGAGAGGTATCTCTTGGAAACTTTCCTTAACCTAGGGAAAAATATACCCAATAGGACACCTCGTCAACCCTCCCATGCTCAAGCTTGACAATTCGCATAGTGTCTTTCAGAAATTAATTGTTTGATATAATGTTCTTTGATACACATGCTTAGGTGGCTCGTGTATTGATTGGATTCACTTATGATGATGTTATGCCTTGAGATCCTTGGAGGGCGTGCTCATTTTTCTTTGCGGGACCTAGTTGGTGGAAAATTTTGGGAGAACAAGCCTAGCTTGGGCTTCCATGGGGCTACAAGCCCACGGGTTGGATGTCAAAGGCCCGCATGCCATATGAGAAATATTGGACTTTGAAGTCCTTGAATATGACTTGGAAGACATAGCCTAACCCCCACATGCCAAACGTTTTTCCTAGGAGACGAAAAACGTCACTCCTAGAGGCATGACGTCACCTAGGGGGGTTAACGCTTGGTGGTGAGGTGACATACATTGGAACTTGGATGTTTTGAAGGGGATTGAGCCTTCATCATGAAGGAAGTTGTTATATGCTTGGCATGTGGCTCTAGGAAGCCTCTCTACTCCTCTCCATCACCAACGACCTCCTCCAAATGCCAAAACATCCCCTAAAGGGGTGACGTCCTACTAAAATTAGGATTTTATTTGTGCAAAAGTGAAAATTTAATGAATTGTTTAATATTACTTTGTTAAAGGGGGGAATATTAGGGTTGTTGACCCCTAGTCTTGTGTTTTACCCCTTAATTTATGGACAAGTCACCTTAGTGACATTTTGTATAAATAAGAGATCATAAGATCTCATTTGAACATAACTCTCCCTCTTGTGAGAAGTATTTGGTATGAAATGTTCACTACACTTGGAGTATTTTGCCTCTTTTTCTATGGAATAATGTTTTTTTGGTTATGGTGTGATGATGATGATGGTGGGCTATCTCTAGGAGTTCATTCTCTTGCTTTTGTGGAGGTTTACTTTGGCATGTTAATGTTATTTTTTTAATGGTATGGTATCTTTACTTTTTTATTATCATCTAAAATTAAAGATAAGTTTGTTTTGGCCAAGGCTAGATAGGGAGTATAAGGGCATACACCCCTATCCTAGTTTCCACCATAATTGTCAAGCTTTTAAAATTGTTTTGCAAGGGTTTAGTTGAGGAAGTAAGAGGATTTACACCCCTCATCTTCAAGCCCTAGCTAGGTTAATTTCCTTGGGAAGTAAGAGGGTTTACACCCCCAAGGATTTAGTAACCCTAGCTCTTTCTTATTGACCCCATTAACCCATAACTAAAGGCACTAATATTGCATTGGAGAAATAAAATATTGAATTGGGAAACATGATTTTTGGTCATTTTTACTTCTTGCAAAGTGGATTTGTTTCCTTGTGCCTTGGGAACCTCATAACCACTAGGGTGTCCCCATCAAGGGTATACTTATTTCTGTTGTTATAAATTACATATTCAGCCATTAGAGCTGCAGAAACCCTAACTCATTTTCTTGAATAACTCTCTTGTCAACCATTGGATTTTGCTCAAAGTTTGCACACTTATTCTTCATGGTCTAGTGCACTTTTTGGAAACGTTTGAGGAGATTTCTTTGGATGCATTTATTTCTTTAATACATTGAATGTTGCATCCATAAGTCTGATATAATTTTTTGCATACAAGTGTTTACAACAACCTTATCTTTTATGATAGAATATTGGTTTTTCATCTTGAGTTTAGCTAGTCATTAACTAGTCTTTCTCTCAATGTATCTTCTACTTGATCTTTAAAATTTATTGAGAAAATTATAGTACCATATTATTGCTGATATATAATGTTATATATTGTTTCAAATTAAGGACAACAAGATTAACTTGTTGATCCAACTAACATACATCATTGCAAAGTGGTTTTTCTTGTGTCTTAAGCATGTATTTCACCATTTACAAGTTACTCGTCATACTTGGAAACCCTTGGACCTTCCCAAGACTTCATTCCACACATTTCACTCCACTTAAAAATGGCCTATAGGGAATCCACTTCTATCTCTATCCATATCCATATCATTCCCCCTAGGGTCACCGAGATTGCCTCCCTATAGTGACCTAGTCACCCTTGAAGTGTCAGACCTACATCAATGTGACATTGGTTCTAGGATTCCCAAGTTGTAGCAGTTTCTTTTGTGGTTGTTTCGGGATTTTCCCAACCTGCAACTTGTGCTATAACATTTTGGCGTCATTTTCGGGGAAGATTTTGAATCTTCTTCATACCCTAAAGACACTTTGGTAAGCTATTCCAAAGCCTTTCCCTTAGCTTGCCTGGTGACTCCACCTAAGAAATGTTCCCTTTCCCTTTTCCTTAATGAGCTCATCTTGAAACTCATATGGTGACTCCACCTTCCCAAAATCCTTCTTTCCCTAAACCTTTTCCCCTTGGGAGGTTCAAGCCTTCTAAGGTTTACCAAAGAAGGCCTCTTGTTGCTAAAACCCTTTTCCATAATACCCTCCCTCTTGTTGCAATGGCTCGCCCTTGGGAAAGGGACCTCTACAAACCCCTTAACATGGCTAATATCCAAGGTTACCCTAACAAAATGCCAACATAAGTCAACAAGTGGTTGCCAAAGTTCCCAGGAAACAATGTGATAACTGTTAAAGACCACATTTATGTCATGGGTCGAGACATGGAAAATGTAGACATTGATCATGAAGATGTGGCCATGAGGTTATTTGCTTCATCATTGACTGAAGAAGCCCTTGATTGGTTCAAAGGACTCCCTAATAATCATATCATGTCCTATGATGCTTTTTCCAACTTATTCAAGAGAAAATGGTGAAAAAAGGCAGATGATGGGACACTTGGGACTTAGTTCAATCAAATAAAGAAAAAGGAGAATGAAATAGTAAAGGAATTCATATCTAGATTTGACAGGTTGTACAATCAAATTCCAACAGATTATCGTCCTACTACATCATCAGTTCGTCTCCTTTACATGAATGCTTTTGAAGGGAAGTTTTGATACATTCTCAAAGATAAAAAAAAACCCACATCATTGGCAGAGGCTAAAGAGTTCAGTATTGATATTGAAGAGAATCTCCTTGATTCAAAAATAGAATCTTTTCAGTACCCTTGTACCAAGACAGAAGCAAGGACGAAGGTTTCCAACAATAGTGTTCTTGATCTAATTGCTCTCCTGACTCAAAAGATAGACCAAATGAATACTCAGTTTGTTCAGGTGCAAAATCAACTTATGAAGCGTATTACTACTATGGAAATAAATCAATCTTCTCCCAGACCTCAGTTTTTCGGACAACAGAGAGATGCCACCATTTGGAAACAAAGACCTCAACAAGAGGCAAAGAGCCCAGATACTTTGAAACATGTTGGAACAATTGATATATAATATTAGTGTCTCCCATGCCAAGAACCCCACAGGGAAGATGAGTTCCCGCGACAAGACGAAGATTATCCCGAAGATATAAAATTTACGATTTGCAACTTCAACGATGAACATGTTACCCAAGAATAGATCAATGAATCCAGAAGAATGTGAGAAAGAGAGGGGAGACTCCGGGCCTTAAATAAATTAACAAATGATCAGAAGAAGGAATTAAGGAGGAGGGAAGTTCTAACCTGTAGGAGAAAAAATGCTTTATCCCCTCCATCAACTTGATACTCCTATGTGAGTTGATTCCTAAGCCAACTCCTACAGATGATATTCAATTGAATATAGATGTTGCAAGCATGTTTGGAAAATTGAATATGAAAGTCCCAGTGACATAGATGTGTAAGATCCCTTATGTGAAAAAGGAAATTTTGAAAATAGTACAGGAGTTATCCAAGAAGGAGGATCCTCCCATCATCTTGAAAACTATGTACCTCGATCGGTCAAAGGACAAGAACCCTCCTTTCCATCTTTCATTAGGCATGAATGGCCTTTGCTTGAACAACTGAAATTTGCTTGATTCAGGGGCCTCAACAAATGTCATGTCATTGAAGGTGATGAAACAACTTGGTTTGAGGACAAACATACCTTATGGAAATGTTTGTGGTATCGATTCAAGAAGAGTCGAGGTCTTGGGGGTGTGTGAAGATGTTGAGGTATTTTTGATAGATTTTCCACATATCAATGTTGTCATGAGCATATTGGTGATCAATGTTTTGTATGCCTGGGGGATGCTCTTTTCAATGACCTGGTCCTCAGCCCTTGGAGGTTTCCTTAGCATGAAACTTACACATGAATATATTCCCATGGGTGATGGCACGCATGAGATATTACATAATAGGGAAAATAAAGATACACATGTGGTGGATCTGAGGGGCCCTAACTATGTCAGTGAACACTACTATGATATGCCTCCACAAGTTATTGAGTATGATCCATCTGACTTACCCTTCATGCAAGAATATTCCATAGAGATGTTTCTCCCATGGACATATAAGAAGAAGACTGCAAAATACCACGGGAAGGAGCTAGGGTTTATTCATATTGTGCAAGAATAATATGAGAAACATGAAGAAATCGTCAAAGAGACAATCCACACAGAGCCTTTGTACGATGAGAATACACCTTACATCAATTTCAATGAAGTATTGTGCTCATGTGGGAAAAAAGAATGGCCAAGTCCATATATGACCAAAAATACAAAAATTCATGGCTTGGCCCTTACGGCATCAAGAAGAAGTCTGACAAAGAAAGGCACTATCTAGCAGCATTAGACGAGAGGAAGATGCCACGACTGGTAGATGGATCTCTTCTCCAACCTCACATCCAGGTCACATGACTTATTCAGGGCCCATGCCTCGGGTAAGTAGGTAAGTCATTTTTGTTCCCTGCATTTGCATCTTGAGTGCTCATATTAGTTTGGATGCATTTCATTTTCATTTTTCTCTACTTACATATTGATTTCATGCTTAGCTTATAAATTTTTGAAAAAATGTCAAATTTTTCTTTTTCTAGCTTAGTTGGTTTTGATTATGATTATTTGGGAACAAGGATGAGTAGGCCATCCTGCACTTGACAGTTTGATGTTTCCTTGTAGGAACAGGTCTACCAGGAGATGTTGTGGTTTTCATGCACTCTACGACGAGCACATGTCCCCAAGTAGGAGCCAGATGTTATCCCCATTTTGTGGATAACTAAGGCAATTATGTCTCGAGGCCCTCATGTTGTAGATATGGAGTTCTGAGAGACTACATGACCAACAATACCATTTTGCACAGATGGAAAGCCCTCTCACCACCACATATGGTCACATATTTCCAGATAGTATCCACCACATCAGCTAGCTTTTGAAAGTAAATGGGCCTTGCTCCATGAGGTACAAGTCAATATTATGGTGAACATCATTTCAATATTTAATCCACTTGAGTATGTTGTATCTTATATTGCTCTAGATTTCATGATATATGCTTGGACATTATGCATTTTTCCCTGCTTCACCTTGGTGGTTGACATTGTGGCCTAATAAGTGGTTTTCCTTGGGGATGGGTTTTCTACTAGGAACTCCCTTAAAGAGCCATCGTACCGTTCCCGACCATACTTACCACTTTCCATCATTTTTAACCTCCATTTCCTTATCTCTTGTGATTTTAGGGTGTATTGACCCAAGAAGGGGTTGTCCCTCATTCTATGGGAAGGAGGGGCTGAAGGCACAGAGGGATTGATGTTGGGTAAAAGATAAAATCCTTGCATAAACCTTCCAGATGCTTCACCCAGGGATCACCCAAGAAAGAAGTGAAACACTTATCTTTGAGTAAAGGGGACCCATAATATAATAAAGAATTCCTTAAAGGTTAGTTGAAGAATAGGAGGTCTCATCACGATCTAACCTATCATATCCATGAATGTCTAGAGGTATAACATTGCCATCATCTGGTCACCAAACTAGGGTAATGGCTCTCAGTTTCATGGCTAAGAGAAAGGGTGTCTCATCATAAGCCAATCTTCTCATTTTCAATAGGTATTTGTGGGTGACATTGCCATTATCTAGTCACCATGCCAGGGCAGTGACCATCAAACTCTCCTTAAAATTATGAAAGAATAAAAGAATGGCAAATTATGGGCTTGGAAAACATGCATTGTGGACAAAGGTACCACACACCCTCTACAAAGGTACCCATGAATGAGACACTACAAACCCTTGTATGTCATGAGCCCTATGCCCATTGAGTCTTTACCCCAACCACTTCATCCACTTTACATGGCTTAGAGAGGGATCTCTTGGAAACTCTCCTTGACCTAGGGCAAGATCTACCCAATAAGACACCTCGTCAATCCTCCCATATTCGAGCTTGACAAGTCGCATAATGTCTTTGACCAATTAATTGTTTGATATAGTGATATTTGATGCACATTCTTAGGTGGATCATTTATTGATTGGATTCACTTATCATGATGTTATGACCTGAGATCCTTGGAGGGTGTGCTCATTTGTCTTTGCGGGACCTAGTTGGTGGATAGTTTTCGGAGAACAATCCTAGCTTGGGATTCCATGGGGATACAAGCCCACATGTTGGATGCCAAAGGCCCACATGATGGATGAGAAATATTAGACTTGGAAGGCATTGAATATGACTTGGACGACATATCCTAACCCCCACATGCAAAACGTTTTTCCTAGGAAAGGAAAAATGTCACTCCTAGAGTTATGACGTCACCTAAGGGTGTTAAGGCTTGGTGGTGAGGTGACATAAATTAGCACTTGGATGTTTTGAAGATGCTTGAGCCTTCACCATTAAGGAATTTTTTGGATGCTTGACATGTGGCTTTGGGAAAGCCTCTCTACTCCTCTCCATCACCAACGACCTCCTCCAAATGCCAAAACGTGCCCTAAAGGGGTGACGTCCTACTAAAATTAGGGTTTTATTTGTGCAAAAGTGAAACTTTAATGAATTGTTTAATATTATTTTGTTAAAGGGGGAAATATTATTGTTGTTGATCCCCTGCCTTGTGGTTTACCCCTTAATTTATGGATAAGTCACCTTAGTGACATTTTGTATAAATAAGAGATCATAAAATCTCATTTGAACAAAACTCTCCCTCTTGTGAGAAGTATTTGGTCTGAAATTTTTTCTACACTTGGATTATTTTTCCTCTTGTGCTATGGAATAATGTTTTTTGGTTATGCTGTGATGATGATGATGATGGTGCGCTATCTCTAGGAGGTCATTCTCTTGCTTTTGTGGAGGTTTACTTTGGCATGTTAATGCTTTTTTTTAATGGTATGGCCTCGTTAATTTGTTATTATCATATGTAATTCAAGATAAGTTTGTTTTGGAAAAGGATAGATAGGGAGTATAAGGGAATACACCCCTATCCTAGTTTCCACCATAATTGTCAAGCTTTTAAAATTGTTTTGCAAGGGTTTAGTTGAGGAAGTAAGATGATTTACACCCCTTATTTTCAAGTCCTAGCTAGGTTACTTTCCTTGGGAAGTAAGAGGGTCTACAACCCCAAGTATTTAGAAAACCTATCTCTTTCTTCTTGATCCCATTAACCCATAACTAAAGGCACTAATCTTTCATTGGAGAAATAAAATATTGCATTGGGAAATGTGTTTTTTGGTCATTTTTACTTCTTGCAAAGTGGATTGTTTTCCTTGTGCCTTGGGAACCTCAAAGCCACTAGAGTGTCCCCATAAAGGGGCCACTTCTTGATTATGTTATAAAATTGCATCTTCATCCATTAGGGATACAAAAACCTTAACTCATTTGCTTGAATAACTCTCTTATCAACCATTGGATTTTGCTCAAAGTTTGCACACTTATTCTTCTTGGTCTAGTGCACTTTTTGGAAAATTTTGAGGGGATTTTGGTGGCTGATTTTATTGCTGTAATACATTGAATGTTACAGACATAAGGTTGATATAATTTGTTGCAGACAAGTGTTTACAACAGTCTTATCTTTTATGCTAAAATATTGGTTTTTCTTCTTGAGTTTAGCTAGTCATTAACTAGTCTTTCTCTTGTATCTTCTACTTGATCTCTAGCATTTATTGAGAAACTTATAGTACCATATTATTGTTGATATATACTATTATATATTGCTGCAAATTAGGGAAATCAAGATTAACTTTCTGATCCAACTAACATACATCATTGCAAATTGGTTTTTCTTGTGTCTTGGGCACATCTTACTCAACATACTTGGAAACCCTTGGACCTTCCCAAGACTTCATTCCACAAATTTAAATCCACTCAAACTTGACTTATAGGGGCTCCACTTACATATCTATCCATCTCCATCTCATTCTCCCTAGGGTCATTGGGATCACCTCCCTAGAGTGACCTAGTCACACTTGAAGTGCGGGACCTACATTGAGGTGACATTGGGTGTAGGATTCTCAAGTTGTAGCACTTGATTTTTTGGTTGGGTCAGCATTTTCCCAACCTACAACTTGCATTATAACAGTGAAAAGTGGTGGTAGGACTCAATGTGTGAATATTTCTTTATGTGGGTTTCATTTAGGTACACTTTATGTGCAAAGTAGCCATCAAATATCTTAGTCACAAAGACACGAGAGAAATGGAAGGCTATATTTACCTCAACCTCAAGATTGAATTGAATGTTCTCTCACTCACTATTGCAATTCTTTATGAGCCTGTCAAGGTTCTCTACATTGTCAACCACCGTTTAGGTTTTTGATATCAAACAAGTTAAGAGCACACTCATCAAAATACTACAAGAAGAGATTTGCTAGCACATGGGACAATGGTGACCTCATGGTAACCTCATAAGTTTGTTTGTAAATCCCACTTTGAAAACTAAAGAATGTGGATCTTAGACACATTGTAATTTAACATGTTGTCTCCTACTAAGTGATCCTTATAATTTCGATACCCTGGTTGATAGGGATAATTGTAGAAAGCTACATAATATCACAACTGAGAAAATGCCATTTTTATTTTAGAGATTTTAAATTTTATAGACAAAGAATGATGAATCCTCCATGGAATAATATCTATTATTAACTAGAACAAAAACTCATTCGTGGAAGGATGGAGAGATCGAGCAGTGACCTAGGGTAGGGTTCAGGGTTTGATAAACTTTTTAGGGTTTCTAAAATGGAGGCGGGGTTACCAGGGATGTCAGAGCCCTCGGGGAAGACCTAAGAAAATAGACAGAAAAGTCAGGCGACTTTTAAGGATGCATTTCTAGGGAAATCACAACAAAAGACAGAAAATCCTAACATAGGAGGCACGAGAAAGGACATAAAGGATAAGTTGGGGTACTTGTTGAAACCACAAGCTGACAGAACTAAGGTGAATGGTTGTCACGCGCGTACCTCGAAAAACCCCAGGTATAAAGTGACCTCACCAAATATTGGTAATTATATTCAAAACATTAAATATCACACCCTAATAGGAAAATTCATGGGCATATGGCCTTCCGACAAAGCCCTCATGGGATGAGTGAGTAATAGATGGAAGATAAAAGGCCAAGTGGATTTAAAGCTAGGATTTAAAGGTTTCTTTACAACCATATTTTCTAACCCATCAGATAAAGACAATATCTTCGAGGAAGGGCCTTATTTATTTAACTCAACGGGTCTCCACCTTCGATACTAGACAAAGAGATTCACCCCAGAGAAGGAGGAATTAATGGCATCCTCGGTCTGGGTTAGGATTTACTCCTTACCACAATAATTCTGGGAGATGGAAAATCTGGAAGGCATAGAGAATACCTTAGGTTCGTTTATCAAAATATTAGAGATCACAAAAGTGGCCAAATACACCTCCTATGCATGTATTTGTGTTTATATGAATGTAGTTGTATCCATCCTAGATGCAGTAACAATAGGTTACCAAGACAATGATTGGACATAGATGGTGGACTACGAACACATCCCCTTCAGATGCAGGAAATTCCATGTACACGGTCACTTATACCGTGACTTCCTGATGAACGCTAAACATCCTGAAGTAAAACATCCATAAAACACAAATGTTGAAGGCTTCATGAAAATACAGGGGAAACAAAGGGGAGTGCGAAGACTAGGAAACCAACTAGTGAGAGAGTGAGGCTTAGATAAAAATAAATTCAAAGTCCTGATGGATCACACCAAATAAGTAATGAAGAAAAAACAATATGTTCTAAAGTGTCCTCCTACAACCTCGACTCCTAAAAAATATTTAGGGCACAAAACAGAGGAAACACCAGATCCTCAGTCTACTCAGCCATATCTAAGAGAGCGAGAGATGGAGATGCATACCTAGGAAATTCAAACCAAACCAACCCAAGAAGTATAAGGATATGAGATAGATATGGAAGAAATGGAAAAACAACTAAAGATTCGAAAGAAAGATTCTGGAGAACCAGAGATAAAAGTTGAACTCACAACCCATATATCGTGCTCGCAGGAGTCGCCTCAAGAATATGGTGGGTTGGAATTAGGCCTGTGGATTCTAATGAGCTCCTTGAGTCGATTTGGAATAAAAACCAAACCTCGAAAAATCCTCAAGAAATCCTCCAACGAGGAAAAAAGAAGAGGTAGAAAACCTTATAGCCAGGTGATCGAAGAAACATGTGCACGCCTTGTGGACTCATGACAATTCGTAGGACTCCCAGAAAAGTAATTCAAAACCCAAAATAAGTTATCATGAAGCTAATCTCCTTGACCTAGGGCAAGATCTACCCAATAAGACACCTCGTCAACCCTCCCATTTTCAAGCTTGACAAGTCGCATAGTGTCTTTGACCAATTAATTGTTTGATATAGTGATATTTGATGCACATTCTTAGGTGGCTCATTTATTGATTGGATTCACTTATCATGATGTTATGACTTCAGATCCTTGGAGGGTGTGCCCATTTGTTTTTGCAGGACCTATTTGGTGGATAGTTTTTGGAGAACAATCCTAGCTTGGGATTCCATGGGGCTACATGCCCACATGTTGGATGCCAAAGGCCCGTATGATGGATGACAAATATCAGACTTGGAAGGCCTTGAAGATGACTTGGACGACATAGCCTAACCCCCACATGCAAACTGTTTTTCCTGGGAAAGGAAAAATGTCACTCCTAGTGTTATGACGTCACCTAAGAGTGTTAAGGCTTGGTGGTGAGGTGACATACATTAGCACTTGAAATTTTTGAAGGGGCTTAAGCCTTCACCATTAAGGAATTTTTTGGATGCTTGACATGTGGCTTTGGGAAGCCTCTCTACTCCTCTCCATCACCAACGACCTCCTCCAAATGCCAAAACGTGCCCTAAAGGGGTGACGTCCTACTAAAATTAGGGTTTTATTTGTGCAAAAGTGAAACTTTAATGAATTGTTTAATATTATTTTGTTAAATGGGGAAATATTAGTGTTGTTGATCCCTTGTCTTGTGGTTTACCCCTTAATTTATGGATAAGTCACCTTAGTCACATTTTGTATAAATAAGAGATCATAAAATATCATTTGAACATAACTCTCCCTCTTGTGAGAAGTATTTGGTCTGAAATTTTTTCTACACTTGGATTATTTTTCCTCTTGTGCTATGGAATAATGTTTTTTGGTTATGGTGTGATGATGATGATGATGATGGTGTGCTATCTATAGGAGTTCATTCTCTTGCTTTTGTGGAGGTTTACTTTGGCATGTTAATGCTTTTTTTTAATGGTATGGTCTCTTTAATTTGTTATTATCATATATAATTCAAGATAAGGTTGTTTTGGAAAAGGATAGATAGGGAGTATAAGGGTATAGACCCCTATCCTAGTTTCCACCATATTTTTCAAGCTTTTAAAATTGTTTTGCAAGGGTTTAGTTGAGGAAGTAAGATGATTTACACCTCTTATCTTCAAGTCCTAGCTAGGTTACTTTCCTTGGGAAGTAAGAGGGTTTACAACCCCAAGGATTTAGCAACCCTAGATCTTTCTTATTGACACCATTAACCCATAACTAAAGGCACTAATCTTTCATTGGAGAAATAAAATATTGCATTGGGAAACATGTTTTTTGGTCATTTTTACTTCTTGCAAAGTGGATTGTTTTCCTTGTGCCTTGGGAACCTCACAACCACTAGAGTGTCCCCATAAAGGGGATACTTCTTGATTCTGTTATAATTTTGAATCTTCAGCCATTAGGGCTACAAAAACCCTAACTCATTTGCTTGAATAACTCTCTTATCAACCATTGGATTTTGCTCAAAGTTTGCACACTTATTCTTCTTGGTCTAGTGCACTTTTTGGAAAATTTTGAGGGGATGTCGGTGGCTGATTTTCTTTCTGTAATACATTGAATGTTATAGACATAAGGCTGATATAATTTGCTGTAGACAAGTGTTTACAACAGCCTTATCTTTTATGCTAAAATATTGGTTTTTCTTCTTGAGTTTAGCTAGTCATTAACTAGTCTTTCTCTTGTATCTTCTACTTGATCTCTAGAATTTATTGAGAAACTTATAGTACCATATTATTGTTGATATATACATTTATTTATTGCTTCAAATTAGGGAAATCAAGCTTAACTTTCTGATCCAACTAACATACATCATTGCAAACTGTTTTTTCTTATGTCTTGGGCAGGCATTTCACCATTTACAAGTTACTCAACATACTTGGAAACCCTTGGACCTTCCCAAGACTTCATTCCACAAATTTAAATCCACTCAAACTTGACTTATAGAGGCTCCACTTACATATCTATCCATCTCCATCTCATTCTCCCTAGGTTCATTGGGATCGCCTCCCTAGAGTGACCTAGTCACCCTTGAAGTGTGGGACCTACATTGAGGTGACATTGGGTGTAGGATTCTCAAGTTGTAGCACTTGATTTTGTGGTTGGGTCAACATTTTCCCAACCTACAACTTGTGTTATAACAGTGACAAGTGGTGGTAGGACTTAATGTGTGAATATTTCTTTATGTGGGTTTTCTTTAGGTACACTTTATGTGCAAGGTAGCCATCAAATATCTTAGTCACAAAGACATGAGAGAAATGGAAGGCTATATTTACCTCAACCTCAAGATTGAATTGAATGTTCTCTCACTAACTATTGAAATCCTTTATGAACCTGTCAAGGTTCTCTACATTGTCAACCACCATTTAGGTTTTTGAGATCAAACAAGTTAAGAGCACACTCATCAAAATACTACAAGAAGAGATTTGCTAGCACATGGGACAATGGTGACCTCATGGTAACCTCATAATTTTGTTTGTAAATAAAACTTTGAAAACTAAAGAATGTGGATATTAGACACATTGTAATTTAACATGTTGTCTCATACTAAGTCATCCTTATAATTTAGATACCCTGGTTGATAGGGATAATTGTATAAAGCTACATAATATCACAACTGAGAAAATGCCATTTTCATTTTAGAGATTTTAAATTTTATAGACAAAGAATGATGAATCCTCCATGGAATAATATGTATTATTAACTAGAATAAAAAATCATTTGTGGAAGGATGGAGAGATCGAGCAACGACCTAGGGTAAGGTTCAGGGTTTGATAAAAAAATTTGGGTTTCTAAAATGGAGGCGGGGTTACCAGGGTTGTCAGAGCCCTCGGGGAAGACCTGAGACAATAGACAGAAAAGTCAGGCGACTTTTAAGGATGCAGTTCTAGGGAAATCACAACAAAAGACATAAAATTCCTACATAGGAGGCATGAGAAAGGACAGAAAGGAAAAGCTGGGGGACTTGTTGAAACAACAAGCTGACATTACTAAGGTGAATGGTTGTCACTCGCGTACCTCAGAAAACCCCAAGTATAAAGTGACCTCACCTAACATTGGTAATTATATTCAAAACATGAAATATCATGCCCTAATAAGAAAATTCATGGGCATATGGTCTTCCGACAAAGCCCTCATGGGATGAGTGAGTACTAGATGGAAGATAAAAGGCCAAGTGGATTTAAAGCTAGGATTTAAAGGTTTCTTTACAACCATATTTTCTAACCCATCAATTAAAGACAATATCTTCGAGGAAGGGCCTTATTTATTTAACTCAGCGGGTCTCCACCTTCGATACTAGACAGAGAGATTCACCCCAGAGAAGGAGGACTTCATGGCATCCTCGGTCTAGGTTAGGATTTACTCCTTACCACAAGAATTCTGGGAGATGGAAAATCTGGAAGGCATAGAGAATACCTTGGGTTCGTTCATCAAAATATCAGAGATCACAAAAGTGGCCAAATACACCTCCTATGCATGTATTTGTGTTTATATGAATGTAGTTGTATCCATCCCAGATGTAGTAACAATAGGTTACCAAGACAATGAGTGGACATAGATGGTGGACTACGAACACATCCCCTTCAGATGCAGGAAATTCCATGTACACGGTCACTTATACCGTGACTTCCTGATGATCGCCAAGCATCTTGAAGTAAAACATCTAGAAAACACAAATGTTGAAGGCTTCATGAAAATACAGGAGAAACAAAGGGGAGTGAGAAGACCAGGAAACCAACCAGTTAAAGAGTGAGGCTCAGATAAAAATAAATTCAAAGTCCTGATGGATCACAGCAAATAAGGAACGAAGGAAAAACAATATGTTCTAAAGAATCCTCCTACAACCCCGACTCCTCAGAAAGATTTAGGGCACAAAACAAAGGAAACACCATATCCTCAGTCTACTCAGCCATATCTAGGAGAGCGGGAATTGGAGATGCATACCTAGGAAATTCAAACCAAACCAACCCAAGAAGTATAAGGATATGAGATAGATATGGAAGAAATGGAAAAACAACCAAAGATTCAAAAGAAAGATCCTGGAGAACCAGAGATAAAAGTTGAACTCACAACCCATATATCGTCCTCGCAGGAGTCGCCTCAAGAATACGGTGGGTTGGAATTAGGCCTGGGGATTCTAACGAGCTCCTCGAGTAGATTTGGAATAAAAAAAATATCTCTAAACATCCTCAAGAAATCCTCCAACGAGGAAAAAAGAAGAGGTAGAAAACCTTATAGCCAGGTGATCGAAGAAACAGGTGCACACCTTGTGGACTCGGGACAATTCGTAGGATTCCCGAAAAATTAATTTAAAACCCAAAAGAAGTTATCATGAAGCTAATCTCATCGAATGTGGGAGGCCTAAATGCCCCATCCAAACACATAATGATGAAAACAAGGATAATATAGGAGAAGGTGGGTATAGTTATGATCTAGGAAACAAAATGTGATAGAACTTCAATGGAGAAGCTTGCAAAAAATATATGGAAAGGGTGCGAGGTAGAAGCGGTAGATTCTGAGGGGGAATCAGGGGGGCTAACAATCCTGTGGGACCCTAAGAAATGGACTTTGGTCTCATTTCTCCTCTCCTCGATAATCCTCACAATGATCTTCAAGGGTTTAGGACCTCAGTCCCATGGTTTCCTCTCAAATTCCTATGGCCCGCATCTCCCCTTTCTTAAGAGAGAATTTCTAGAAGCTATGAACCACCTGGGGAACTCCTTGAATGGTCAGGATTGGGTCATTGGGGGAGATTTCAACATTATCATAGCCCTCTGGGAGAAAAAGAGAAGCTTAAGAAGATTGGAGGGAGAGAGTGACTCCTTCCGAGAATGGATTTCTAGCAACAAACTGGTAGACATCCACACCAACAATGGCCTGTTTACTTGGACTAATAAGAGAGGTCTGGAAAGAAACATAGCTATGAGGTTAGATAGATTTATGACTTCAGAATCCCTCTTTCGATCACACCAAGCAATAGCTACAGAAGTTGTCCCTTTCTTTGGATCAGACCATTGGCCAACCATTCTTACGTGGGAGGAAAGCTTAGCTCCCTGCCCTCGACCTTTCTGTATGGAAAAATTATGGATGGAGCATCGAGATATTTTTCCCAATATTGAATCCTGGTGGGGAGAACTTCCAAACCTTTATGGAAAAAAAATGTTCCAGTTCCAACAAAGGTTAAAACATGTCAAACTTCAACTCAAGAAATGGAATAAGGAGGTTTTTGGAAATATCTTCGAAGAAAAGAATCAATTAGAATCAGAAATGGCAACAATTTAGTGTTTATCTTCCTCAGGAATCTTTTCATAGGAGATCAAGAATGCAAAACTCAAATTAGAATGGAGTTGGACAAGCGAGAATGCCAGGAATAAGTTATCTGGAAAAAAAATACAGAATCCAATGGTTAAGAGAAGGAGATCAAAATACGAAAGTCTTTCATAACTCCCTACTCCAAAGAAGAAATCAAAACATGATCTCGTCCTTGGTTCGGGGCTCAGGTGAAAAAACTGACTCCCTCGAGGTCATAGAAAGGGAATTGGTTAACCATTTCAAAACCTTCCTCACAAAACCAAATTAGGATAGAATGGAGGCGATTCATGAGATCTCCAGGCATGTTCCTAATCTCATCACCCCTGGCCAAAATTGATTTTTAATGAGCTTGACCTCCCTGAAGAAAGTTGAAAGCACAATTATGGATGTGAAAATAGGAAAGTCCTGGGCCCCGATGGTTTCACTTCTGATTTCTTCCAGAAATGTTGGAAAATCATTGGAAAAGACATCTGGGAGGTTGTGGAAGAATCGCAAATGTCAGGCTCCATGCTCAAAGTTTTCAATGTCACCTTTTTAATTCTAATCCCAAAGGAAAAAGAGGCAAACACGAAAAAATATTTCATACCAATCACACTCTTTAACATCATTTACAAAATTGTTTCTAAATTGGTGGCTAATAGACTTAAACCTCTATTAAAAATTGTTATCTCCAAGGAGCAAGGAGGTTTCGTGGAAGGGAATTTTTTTTTGGACAAGATTGTCATCGCACATTAAACAATTTACTCAATGAAGTAGTAAAAAAAAGCGGGCATGCTCATTAAATTGGACATGTATAAGGCCTATGATTGAATCATTTGGAACTTCCTAAGGAAAATGCTTGAGGCTTTCGGCTTTGTAGAGGAATGGGTCCATTGGATCCTTGGGGCAGTTTCCACACATTTCTTCTCTATCCTTATCAATGGCTCCCCATCAAAAAATTTCAACCCATCAAGGGGATTATGACAAGGAGACCCTCTCTCCCCCTACCTTTATATCATCCTAGCTGAAGGCCTGGGAAGAATTATCTATAAGGAAGTGGCAGAAATAAAAATCCGCAGTCTAATATTGAAAGAAGAGTTAGATCTAGTGACCCACCTTCAATTTGTCGACGACAATTTTCTCATGGGGATTCCAACTGTCAAAGAATCCAGAGTGATCAAACACGTAATGTACCTCTACAAATAAGCTTTAGGTACTGTCATAAACCTTGACAAGTATCAATTTTTTTTCTTTAACACTTCTATTCCTATTGAGAGGCACATAGCCAAGATCCTTAGTTTCTAGAAGGCCAGTCTCCCCTCCAAATGCTTGGGAGCCCTGCTTCTCGACAAGGATGTCCAAAATTCTACATGGAAGGAGATTTTGGACAAATTAGAGACAAAGTTGACAAACCAGACTCATAGATTCTTGACCCTCCCTGGCAGAATTATGCTCATCAAGTCGGTCCTAAGCTCTATGCCCCTCTACCTATTCTCAGTGTTGGCAGCTCTGAAAGGAGTACTGAAAATGATCGAGACCCTGTAGAGGGTCTTCCTATGGGGAGGGGCTACAAAAGAGAAAAAATGGGCCTTAGTAGCTTGAGATAAACTCAACAAACCAAAGACACATGGCAGGATTGTTATCAGGGATCCCTTGCATGTTGGTTGGGTTTTAGCAGCCAAACTCTGGTGGAGATGGATTACTAACCCATAATATTTATGGGCCAAGGATTGGGAGAAAAAATATTCTCCTGAGGTTGACCCTCAGGATCACATCCGCATGAACAACCTTCATCCAGGATCTCTTATCTGGAATTCGGCCTGGAAGAAATGAGAGCTAATCCAACAAGAAATTTTATGGGAAGTACATAATGGGAAGACCGCCCTCTTCTAGGTGATGCCTGGTGTTTTCACTCTTCTCGTCACTGTGTGAGAAAAAAGTGAGTGCTTACATGCCCAGTTGGGCTCTTCTAGGCATGACAACTGTGGTGTAAAAGGTTAGAAAGAAAACAATAAAGCTATTAACAAGAACTAAACAAAAACTAAATGAAACTATGAGCATATGAACAAAAATAGAAACAAATGAAAATGGACCAATATCACCAATGTATAAGCTGGTCTG
>JASDQU011441035.1:27405-44320 GCA_032191745.1 Picea mariana
TGCCACCTTAAATGCATTCTCCAATGATTTGGGTTCCCAAAGGAGAACCTCATGTTGAATGTTATCCTTTAAAGTTCCTATGAATACAGCAATCAAGTGCTCATCTGGAATATCGGTTAGATTTATATTCAATCTTTGGAAGTTCTCAATGTGCTCGGTAACTGAACCCTTTTGATTGAGATTTATCAATTGGCTAAAGAAGGTATTGCTCCTTGTATCCTCATAGTGTGCTATCATTTATTCCGTGAAAATTGTCCAAGTGCGAGTGATTTACGATAACAAAGCCATTGATACCATACAAAATGATTAGGTTCTAAATATAAAGAAGCAATTCGTACCTTTTGTGTATGTGGCACATTATGGAGATCAAAGAATTGTTCCATCTAAAGTATCCATGTGATTGGGTCCTTGACATCAAACTTCCTCATATCAATCTTAGGAACATGGTTGGTCTTTAAACCAAAGTTGGAGTTTCTACATTCTTGATTCACCTTCCTTGTGTCCTCATCATGAATTTCATGGGATGCATTTTCACTTTCAGGTGTCTTCTCTGTTACGAAATTTTTTAATACTTCCATGATCTCCCCTTTTAAACCAACGATCTTAGTATCCAACTTAGCTTCCATTGAATCCATCTTAGTATCAAACTTAGCTTCCATTGAATCCATATTCTTTTGTAGTTCATTTATGTCTCTACGCATTTCTTCACCTTCATCAAGAGTCCAAGTAGGATTTTCTGGAGGCTTATTTGGTGTAGAAGTTCCCTTTTTTGGTGGCATGTTGGCCAAGTATCACTTTTGAACCTTGATTTTGAGGTGGTTCTGTTAGACAATATTTCTTTTGTTGTATCTCCCAAGTTTCGGCCCTTCTGGGCATGAAACTTTCTTTTATGTAGTTCTCTTATATTACTTCTCTGCAATGCCATAGTTCTGATCAAAATTGGATGTGCCAAGTAGAATTTACGGTAACTTCCCCACAACTTGCCGATTTCTATCCTTTCCAGGAGATCTCACTTGTATAGAATTCCCCGCACAAAATAATCGATATAAAATTCTGAAACTCACACCATAAATACTACAGACTGTCCACGATCCAATGAAACCAGTCCCACTCAATTTGGATACTCTAGGAATAAGTTATGATTTTTTTACCTGGAACACCTTCCTGAGACTAGTCAATAGGACTAGTGAGATACCCTATCTTACATAGGGTGTATCTATCAATTTAAGATGACCAAGAAGCTAAAAAATTTACCATATGTACCTTACTAAGTTTTATAAATATCCTTCATATTTTAGGGTCTGAAACACTACAGAAAAGTTTTTATAGCAAAAATTCCGCAATGACTCAGTTCAGGATGATTCCAAAACCCTATCTTGTACAGGTTGTATCTCTAAATTTATAATTCCTTAGGAGCTTAATTTTGATCCCAACGTACCTTGATCCATCTACTAAATATACTCCAAGACAGTCCTTCTGAAATGTTGTAGAAAAAAAAATTATAGCGAAAATTCCAAGGTGTCTCAAATGTAGCAGCGAAACCCCAAGACCTTGAGCTCTGATACCATATGTTAAGTGTTATCACTAAAATTTCTTCTGCACAGGGCGACAAGAAATCTGCATCGTCAACACGGAATTGGAGTCATTCATGGCACAGGGTTAATTCCACAGCACAGCAAAGGGTCTAAAAACTATACAAATGATCAAAAAATTCAAAGGCGCTTTACAGAACATGGGCACGCGCGTCCACGCGCGTAACAGTATCGTACAAGGTGCGCCTGCGCGCACGATATGCGGCTGTTGGGATAAAAACCCACGCGCCTGTTAAACGGCGCATTTATGAAACTGGTCGGCCTCCCACCCACTATTGGATCATCTCCCAAGTCGATTGGACATCAAATCCAAGCTCAATCCGCGTGGGGGGGCTGGTCAAAGACCTAAGGGTGCCCTAAAGAGCCCCTTTTCACATTCAAAAGAGGCCACAAAATAACCCAATGCTTGGCTATAAAAATCCATGAATCACCACCATTTTCTCAAGGAATTCTTCGTACTGTTATGCTGCTGAGATTGCTAGAGACTCCTTCTTTGGCAACACACATTGTAAGCTGCATTTCATAAGCTATTCACCCCTCACTTGAGTGAATAAGCTTGGAGTTATTTCACCCACATTTCATCTTTTCTTTGTAAGGAGAGAAATCAGTTGAGGGCCTCAAGAGCCTTCCATTAGAGAGGGAAGGGACCCAAGTCCTCTTTCTCCATTATGTATCTTTGGATTTCATCAATCAGACCAACTTATACATTGGTGATATTGGTCCATTTTCATTTGTTTCTATTTTCGTTCCTATGCTCATAGTTTCATTTAGTTTTTGTTTAATTCTTGTTAATATCTTTATTGTTTTCTTTCTAACCTTTTACACCACAGCTGTCATGCCTAGCAGAGCCCAACTGGGCATGTAAGCACTCACTTTTTGCTCACACAGTGACGAAAAGAGTGCAAACAGATTGGGGACAAACAAACAATGATATCAGTGTCTATATATCAAAACATCTACACTAGTATATCAACAACATAACATAAATCACAAAGCACAACAACAGCACATACCTCTGTGATCGAACACCTCCCCCGGAGGCAACACCATATCCGGGTCCCTCTAGAAATCCACCCCAGCATAGGGGAACTGCAAAATGACCGGCGGCATCTGCTGCCATATCTGCGCTGCCTCCGCAGTAAAGTCATGCCCGCCATGGCCACCGCCGTGGCGAAGCAATATCTCAGCCCACCGCATCAAGTGCGGCTCTCATGCCCCTGGTGCATCCAGTATCACCCTCGAGCGCAGCATCGGCACCCTCTCCAAGAAGAAGGCCACCAGGATGGAGCCGAAAGAAAAATCCCCCCTGCCCGTGGACCGACAGTGGTCCAAATGTGCAATCATCTGCGCGTGAAGGGTCATCCCCCAGGAAAACCGCTCACGGTCCACCACTACCCTCTCCAGCAGCAACAACTCGGCACCACTAATCCGATGGGGCGCTCGGGATCCGTACACCCGTACTATCATCGCGGCTATGCAGCGATGAAGCAGAGAATCAATCCCACTGATCCTAATGGATGACCCATTCATGTAATCCTCGCCTGAGCAGTGTCGCTCGGTGACCTCACGAAGATCAATATCCCTCGACAGCACAGGCACTGCCGGCAACGGTGTTTCCCGGAAGGGGAGCCCAGTCAAAAAGTAGACGTCCTCCACCGCAGTGAAGGCAATCTGCTCTCCTCGCACAAGGAAGCAGTGTTGGTCTGGACTCCACATCTCAATAAGGAAATGGAGCAAATACTCCTATGCTCGTACCAAAGAGCAATCAAAAAACTTTAGCAACCCACTGGTTGCTAAAGCTGCTCGAAGTGTTGCTCGATCTGTCGGCGGTTCATTGGCCACCGCCTCGCGTAACTGTGCCCAGTCTCTCTCACGCCACCTCACATCCATGGTCAATACTCGCAACCTGCACACAACCCAGAGTCCTATATTAGCTTAGGAAATCATACACTCAATCAAAAAAGATAATTTTTTCACCTTAAAACCTTGCCTCCCAGGCGCGGTTTTTACCCCTACAGGCGCGCACACACGCGCGCCTGTTCACCATACAGGCGCGCCTGTCATACCGACAGGCGCGCTCTAGGGCGCGCCTATCATGCCCACAGGCGCGCTTGAAAGCGCGCCTGTTCACCCTACAGGCGCGCACTCATGCACGCCTGTCTACCTCACAAGCGCGCACCTATGCGCGTCTGTTTTTCCCTCTCACGCGTGTTCATGCGCGCTTATTCAGGGAACAAATGCGCACGAACGCGCACCTTTCCCTGAGTCGCCCGTGCATTAAAGCCCACCCCCTAGCAAAAAACCCACTAAATCCCCCCTACGTCCCCCCGTACCTACCTTGCCCAAAAATTTGAAACCTATAACTATGCAGGATGTTCAGACCACTAACCTGAAACTCACACGCCGGGAAACGGATGCCTCGAGCTCTCGCAATCGCTCAATCTCCTCTCGATATGCTCTGGAACTCACTGTAGAAGCAGGTACAAATGAGGTGGCAATGTGGGCCCTCCAGCTATATATAGGGTTTTTTCCAAACTTCCACTCACCATTCTGGGAGCCCACGGCGTCCATTTTGTGAACCGTCTTCAGCCACAGGATCAGTGTCCCACCACCTACATCATGGTTGTCCCTGGGCCACTTTTCATCCTGAGCCCCCGGGGCGCCTTTTTCTCATATCATGCTCAGGTACGCACGCGCATTGTCACATTTATCTAATATATTTTCATGTTTGGTCTTCTCTTCAGATATTGTTCACTTTGGGTATTTGGTTGTTCTATGTGCAGGTACTTGGTCATCATCGCTTCCCATCATTCCTTCAGGTATATATACTCAGCACTGGCATGTAGTCTCTCTCGCTATATTGCATTTACATTTCCAGTCACACCCTCTGATATTGGCCTTTAGGATACCCATTCCCGGCTCTGCAGTACTCACACCTCCATCTTCACCTTCGGTACTGTCATCCGGTAGCACTCTCACCCACATGAGTTGTCCCATTCATAGCACCCATTTTCCCTTATGACACTCATGTTGTTCTTTCCCTTCAGGGATGGGAATCCCCTTAATCTGTTATCATGTTGAATATCAACCACATACTCCTTCTTCTCATTTTGCTGGCTTTCCCACATGGACTCCCAAATCATCGCTTTACGCTTCAGTTCGTTTTAACTGCACCTCCGCAGGATCATGAACCCTCCATTTCATCCACCATCAGTTTTCCCATCTGCGAACCTATCTTCATTTCACCTACCTCATACAGAAACTCACCAATGGGGCCCCCACCCTCCATCAGTTTTCCACGAAGTTTTTGCCTCCCTGGGGCACTCGTTTCACACTGGGGCACCCATTTCTGTATTTGTACATTTTTTCCACATTATTCATTATTTATTGTACAAACGCCTTTATTTTTCAGTCATTTACTTTTGTCGTCACCGTTGATGACCTACTTTCCTCTTGGCCACACGCAACCCATGTCACCCTTGGTTGGAGCATTACTTCCCATTTACCCCCGCCGACATCGTCTATATCTTCAGATCACTACCCAGGTCACTTACCTTTATCCTCTGAATTTGTTCACCTTGTCCCACCTCTGGCACCACTTATCCCTGATCTTGTCATCCCCCTGACACTCGATCTCGTCACACGTTTGCGGCCACGCCTTCTATCATGCACCCTCCAACCAAGGGAAGTCTTGAGTCTTCCCACTTCTTGACTTCGTTCATGTACCTCTGCCACATCTTCACCACAGTAGATTCCATGAAGCCCCTTGCTTCTGGGCGTCGCGTCCTCCCTTTTTGTCGACCTCAACACACCTTTCCAAAAGGGAGACAATATCTTGATTCTCATTCCCCATTTAATGAGAGATCTCGAACGGCATAGGGGGAAACACCATTTCTCCCTGATGTCGTTGACCCCCATAACATTTGACGCCAACACTTTCTCATGTTACGGTGGGTCTTACTTTGTGACTATTGCAGTCTTTATTATCAGTTGCCAAAGACCTCTGAACTTGGTAGGGCCACCAATGCCCACATCACCGTCGTTGTTTACTTCCGCGACCATTACCACTGGTTTCGAGTATGTTCCTTTGCAGAATTATCTTCCGCCTTTCTCATTCCGCCCCCGAGGGCGCTGCATCTGTCTACACCAACACTTCCGACAGTTTTTTCTTCAGAGTTACATCACACGAGCGTGGGGCATGCCCGCCTCGTTTGTACACACTTGTATATTTACACACCTTGTAGAAGGTCAGGCACTACAGGTTCCTTTATTCTCCAATGGATTGCTCTACACGACCTCATTCTTGCTCTCCCTTACAACACCATTTTTCACAAAAGAAACATTGATGAATTTCGGCTATGCGTTTTTCTCCTAACCTCATCCATCAGGGGGCATCTGTNATGGGCGCGCGCGCGCACGCGCGTAACAGCATCGTACAAGGCGCGCCTGCGCGCACGATGCGCGGTTGTTGGGCGAAAAACCTGCGTGCCTACTAAACGGCGCATTTATGAAACTGGTCGACCTCCCACCCACTATTGTATCAGCTCCCAAGTCGATTGGACATCAAATCCAAGCTCAATCCGCGTGGGGGGGCTGGTCAAAGACCTAAGGGTGCCCTAAAGAGCCCCTTTTCACATTCAAAAGAGGCCACAAAATAACCCAATGCTTGGCTATAAAAAGCCATGAATGACCACCATTTTCTCAAGGAATTATTCATACTGTTATGTTGCTGATATTGCTAGAGACTCCTTCTTTGGCAACACACATTGTAAGATGCATTTCATAAGCTATTCACCCCTCACTTGAGTGAATAAGCTTGGAGTTATTTCACCCACATTTCATCTTTTCTTTGTAAGGAGAGCAATCAGTTGAGGGCCTCAAGAGCCTTCCATTGGAGAGGGAAGGGACCCAAGTCCTCTTTCTCCATTGTGTATCTTTGGATTTCATCAATCAGACCAGCTTATACATTGGTGATATTGGTCCATTTTCATTTGTTTCTATTTTCGTTCCTATGCTCATAGTTTCATTTAGTTTTTGTTTAATTCTTGTTAATAGCTTTATTGTTTTCTTTCTAACCTTTTACACCACAGCTGTCATGCCTAGCAGAGCCCAACTGGGCATGTAAGCACTCACTTTTTGCTCACACAGTGACGAAAAGAGTGCAAACATTAAGAACCAAATATCAATATAGCATAGAAAAAACTCAGAAAAAGTACTCAATGCCTTGAAAAAGAGATAATTTCAGATAATAAGCCTCTTCGAGGGGGAAACCTCCTTTTACCCAACTTAAATGTTCAAGTACAAGATGATTCAAAATGAAAATGTCTCCTTGGTATATATAGGAGACTAGGAGGTATAATTACAACTAATGGCCTAAAGCCAACATAAATAAAATAACATAACTAATATAATATGCCCCAATTAAGGGGTAGTGAGCCAATATTAGGGCTTAACACAAGAACTTTTCTTTTTCAGAATCGGAGCTCTCATGGACCTCGATCACTTTGATCGAGCTCACATGAGATTTCGTTTTAATCCTCTAACTACTTGAGATCAATCTCTAGCTCTTTTGTTAACAAACCCTAAGTCTAGATTGTTCCTGGACAATTTGTGTGAGCATTTAATGTCATTATTTTCCATGGTATTAGGGTATACATCCTTATCATGCTCAGGAGATTCAATGATCCTAAGATCAACATCCTGCTGCTCAAACATAGGCTCATCGAGCACAGCCTTATCACAGGGTTCTTTGGATAATAAGACCGATCTGTCACTGGAAGGGATAGGGGGTTTTTCAAGCATAGGCTTATCAACCACAGGAACCTCTGCAGGGTTGAATGTTACAAAGCCATTGCGAGATAGGAAATTATCCCAATCATCGCCCTGCAACTTCAAATGATAGACTAACAAAATCCTAATCAACCCATGGTGGAATAAACTGGAATTCAAACTCTGCCTTTTATACCTCTTATCCATTTTATATAAACTTCTCAATAAGTAAAATGGCATGTTCAATTGGAAACCAATGAAATTCATTAACAGTATTATGTGGTAAAGAAAAACGAGGCCGAAGCAACCCTCACATGTAACGAACTATCTTAAGATTGCCAATAAACTGTGCCACATAGTCTTTAACAGAGATATAGGCATACCTTTATCACAACACTGGATTTTTCAAGAGGTAAAGAACAAACTCCAAGGCACCTCCTCCAATTTGGAATTCTTAAACCATTTTTTCCCGTTAAGTGGAAGACCTGTTTCCTGGCTCAAAAATTCCTCGGTGATTTCGATTTGAACATCACCTACTTTGGCTCAGTAGCCATCAAAATAAAGGGCGAACTCCTAGGTTGTTTGTAAGTTGTAACCTTGAAATTTCTTAAGAAACTCAAGCCATCCTTGACTCTTAAGGTATTTACTTGCATCGTCATATAGAAGCAGGGTTTGTGAGACATTTGGTTTGACATGGACAACAGGGGCCATATGTATTCAGACCAACAGTCACGAAGGCAGACAGAGATCACTGTAAGCATGAAGGGTTTAGAAAATAGAAGAGATCGGGGAAAGAACCAAAGGAACAATATCCTCACGCGATTAAATGAACTAATGAGGGGTTTCATACAAAAATTGGGCATTTTGCTAATGAATTGCCAAGAGTACAAAACGAATCCCAAGACTTAACTTGAAATGATGGATCTGTCGATTTTAGACTGCCACCTCCAACAGAGTATAGAGTACGACCAGATGCATTCAAATTTCATCATTGTGCGAAGGGTGGAGTTGATTTTCTAAGGTTATGAGAAGAGATGTTTTGCAAACCAAAGCATAATGACAAGAAAAGGTCTACTAAGAATCATAACGAAATGTAAACATAGTCTAGTTGCAATCAATTCTTAGTGTATTAACAAAAACTCAAGGTACATCTCATAATCGAATGAGCAACAAAAGTTTTATGGATATATGGTAGACTTCAAAGCAATCAATACTCATCAAAAGACTTGTAAGAAAATCAACTCTTCTTGAGACATAAACCTTAGATACATTTCACATCATGATCATAATGCTTCATTCATGCTTTCAGTCATGAATGAAGCATGAAAATGAAAATAAAAATAACAATCGACACAATCCTCTTATAGCTGATAATTTACCTTCAAACAGCAATACTTGTGACAAAGCGTAGGTAGCCACAAGGATTTTTCTTAGTTGATTTTAAAAGGTAAAAAAAGTTGTGGGGTTGCCAACATGTTGGAATCTTCATTTTGAGATTTAATGTGGTTATTTGGGAATTCTATGTGATTGATGACTTTGAAGGGTTTTTATCTCTCGTAGCCTGAGGGTTTCATCTTCCCCTTTGGCACTTTTTTCTCTTGGTTGTGCCAAGTCATGGACCATAGATGATTTTATAATGTTCAAGGCCTTTGTGCACTAAAAGTGGACAAGTACACTATGCAAAATGATGGGAAATGAGTGATCAAGTTGTTGATTTCACATTATAGGTGGTTGTGATTTTTTTTAAGGCCAAAATATGCTTTACCCTTTAGCTATAACTTCTCCTTAATTTAACCACATATCTATAGGTTTATCCCTTACATGAGATCTCTAAAAACTCCATCTTAGTATGTATATACTTGTGTATACCATTGCGGTATTTTAGAACTCTATGTTGGTTAGTTTCCTAAGTTTGTAGTAAAGGTATGGAAGGTGTTGGTATAGTCACATAGTTTGATCCTAACCCCATTGGAGCTGCAACCATTTGGTGTATTGGTCCCCGTATCTCCCCACGTGGTAATATTCCTAATTGAGGGCATCCACAAAATCCCCCCTATGTCTCTTCAAGCTCCAGGTCAAATTTTGTTCTTCCTATCATTGTTATGTAAGTGAAACCCACCTAGAGATTCATAACCTTCACTAACTTGGGAATCCAAATGCATGAGTTCCCCTACTAATTTAGGTAATTTCCTCCTCTAATTGTGCATCCAAAACTAAAGATATAAAAAAAATATTTAGAACTTTGAATATAAAAAAAAAAGTTCAAAAATTGGAACTAGGATGAGGATGGACTACTCACTAACAACACATGCACATGTGACTGAAGGTAAACCGAAACAGGTACATGTCAGATATTTCTTCCTCGAGTGAGGGAATCTTAGGAAAAATAGAGGAAAATGTGACTACATCTAGTAGATATGATACGCAAACAAGGACCAGAGGTGAAAAAGTCAGAAGAAAATTCCGTAGACGCATGGAATTTTCCCTTGTTGAAGGAGGATCATGATTTTATGATGATGAGAGCATAGGAGACATAGAGGTGCCACTCATGTATAAGCATCTGGTGAAACAATGGGTACCTAAGTAACTACCTCTGTTAGACACTGAATTCATTGTCAACAATAGGACATATCGCATTGCACCATCCTCTCACATGGCATGGGCTATTTTCCATGGATGGAATAACTGTAAAATACAATATAGTAATTGAATTGATGGAATGTGTCGGACTATGTTACAATTATAATGATTCGATGTAGCTGGTCTGGTACATGCGAAGTATGTGGAGATATGCACTCACCTAAAATTATATACAACTAATAAACAACGATAAAAATAAGGGAGAGACTACATATATTGATAGAAGACCTATATATTTTGGCAATATCACAGGGTTTATAAACAGCACACGACCTGAGACAACAAACAAGCAACCAAATTGCATATATGAGGGATGTGAAGAGAATCGGGTAGTCTTGTGCGAAATAAAAAAAGATAGCTCCCAGGGAAGAGTTATTAGTGGATTACCATTTGAATCGAATAGAAACATGGACTAATAGTGTGAGGGTACTTATGCAACACCTCTTTAAGAAAATTCTACTTATTGCATTATATTTTTTTTTATCTTTAACAATGTTTTAAATATTTCGCGGTCCCAATCTTATAATAATGTGGGAGGTTGATCGTTGAGGTTGATTTTATTTGGGTTGAAATCGGTTTTTTTTATTGTTAACAGTTTTTTAAATATTTGGGGGTTCTAATTATATTATAATGTAGTAGGATGATCGTGGAAAAGGGCCAGTCGTAGAACATGTAAATGATTATCAAATTCGACTTTCATTTTACGTGAATTTTATTATTTCTTTATATAATTTTATTTGTGTGGCGATCAGTTATTTCATTTGTTTATATAACTAAAATAACATTGATTTTCATGTTGAAATTATATGTAGTCGGCAGGCCATGTTGATCATGATTATGATGATGAGGAGGGTTTGTATTCATCCCCCAATCTAATGGTATTAATAAAATGAAAGATCATTAAAGAGAAAAAGGAACTTGATAGCTTATTAGACCATCCAAATCAAATTCATGATGTCCTAGAAAGGATCAGTATCCTTATTGTAAATGTGTTGAACCTGCACAGAATAGATCTAGCTAAACAATAATACACACATTTGCAGAAATAATTGGAAAAGGAAGAAGAAGGAGAGAAAGAATGGAAGAATTCTCATTAACCGTTATGAATAATGAATAATTTACACATGATATACTCTGTATAACTCAATGAGTTCGACTTGATGTGAACCAAGCCACCATAGTGGTGGTCTAGAGTGATCTGGACACACACCAACAGTTACAGGAGTGAACTGCCACCTATTCTAGTCTCTCAGGCAGTTACGAGAGTGAACTGCCACCTAGTTGAGTTAATTAGTCAACTAGTCTTCAATTAATTGACTAAAAAGTGAGTAGTGAGGAGTTAACTCAGGTAATCAAGGCTAATGCGCAACTTTGGTGATGATCCCAAGGCAAGGTCGAATTAGCATGGTGATGTTCCCAATGCAACATCTAAACTCAACTCAACTAGTCAAACTGAAGTGTCAACTGAAAGAGAATATTCTCCAGGTGGAATATTCTCTTCTAAAATATAGGAGACTGGATAATGACTAATTATGACTAATAAACAAACAAAAACCTTAGGAAAAAGAAATCTTAGTTGTGTGTGAAGTAACTCCAACACCCCCCCTGAACATCACTATGGTGAAAATAAAGATTGGTCCCAGCAACGAGGCCATGTTAGGTACCCAAGTACAAAAGATACACTGAAAATAAAGTGAGGAAATAGGGAAAACCTCATGGGAAAAACCGCCCCTCAAGGTACAATGTATTTAAAAAGAAGAACTGCAGTTGCTAGGCAACTATGTCCTTCACTCCAATATGACCTTGCAGAGAATGGAATTTTTTCTCAGTGAATGTCTTGGTGAAAATGTTTGTCGACTATTCTGCTGAAGGATAGAACTATAAGTCGATGATCCCCTCATTTACTAAGTCCCGGATGTAGTGCATGTGGATCTCGATGTGCTTTGTATGTTGCCTCTGAACTGGATCTCTGCAGAACTTCAGAGTGCTCTGGTTGTCGAACCAGATGACGATCAGTCGATGAAACTGAATGCCCAACTCAGTGAGAAAATGTTGTAGCCACATAGCCTAAATGTTTATGTTAACTACCCCTTTGTACTCTACCTCGACTGAAGATAGAGAAACGGCAGCTTGCTTCTTGCTCGACCAATATATAGGCTTGAAACCAAGACTGAGTGAGTAACCAAATGTGGACTTGCAATCGATGCCATCGCCAACCCAGTCAGAATCAGTAAACCCAATGAGATCTAATGTAGATTCTACTTCATAATGAATCCAAAATGTGATGGTGCCCTGTATGTATCGAAGGATACAATTTGCAGCTTTCCAATGTAGCTCATGTAGCTCCTACATGAACCTGGAAACTGCACCAACTGCATATGAAAGGTCTGGTCTGGAGTGTGTGAGATACAACAAGATCCCCACTAGCTGTCTATATAATGTGTTGTCAACCAATGGATTCTCCACGCCATCCTCAAGTTTGACTCCTGATAGGAAAGGAGTCGAAGCAGACTTGCAGTTTGTCATGTGAAATCTCTCAAGGAGATATCGTGCATACTTGGCTTGAGACAGTTTGATGCTTGATGCATCCTGAATGATCTCAAATCTAAATAATAAGTGTAGTGGACCCATGTCTGTCATCAAAAACTTGTCATGAAGAATCCTCTTGACTACAGCAATCGTTGAAGTCGAGCAACCGATGATCAGCAAACCATCGACATACAGAACTAAAAGTAGAATTGAATCTGTCGTCCTGAGCATGTACACATTCGGGTCTAATTTACAACATACAAAGTTCTGTGACAATAGGTAGGATTCCATATTGGCATACCATGTCCTCGGAGCCTGCTTGAGGCCATAAAGTGACTTCTTCAGTCGACAGACCAAAGATGAGTCCTACATAAATCCCTGGGGATGCTCCATGTAGATCTCCTCAGAGATATCACCATGAAGAAATGCATTCTTCATGTCCATATGATGGACTTCCCATCCCTTGGTTGCCACAATGGCAAGTGCCAATCGTATAGAATCCATCTTCACTACTGGAGTGAAGGTCTCATCATAGTCAATACCATGAACCTATTAGAAGACTTTGGTGACAAGCCTAGATTTGTATCTGTTGATCTATCCATCTGTTGCACTCTTGGTCCTGTAGACCCATCTACATCTAACAAGTTTCCTCCCAGAAGGAAGGGGAACCAGATCCCAAGTTCGATTCTCGAGGAGGGAGGTGTGCTCCTCCTGCATGGTGGATTCCCAAAAGGGATTTCCAGCAGCCTCGCCATAAGACTATGGATCTGAAGACTGAACCAAGAAAATGTGTCAGGAAGGCAATGGTCCAGTGGCAGTGAGTGCAATAGGAGGCTCCTTGGAATCAGATTGAGTCCTCCTAGTATCGGTTGGATCACCTATGAGATCCCCTACATCCTGAAGAGTAGTTTGTGCCCACTTGGGCCTCTACTCTGGCTCTGCAACTGCATCTGGATGCTCTTACTTTGCATCTGACTGCATTGAATCTAAATCTGAATCTGAATCATCTGATTCCTCTAAATCTAAACTCTTGTCTAAAGAAGAGTTAGCATGTGCATGTTCATCATCTCGGATAGGTGGAAGAGTGAAGGTGTCTGCATGCGGCTGTTGAGGTACATGCGAGACACTTTCCTTGAATTGAACATTATGCTCAATGATGAGCCGGTTTGAGGAAAGATCAATAAGCTAATATCCCTTCACACTGTCAGGGTATCCAACAAAAATTCACTCAGTGCTCTGTGGATCAAGTGCCTTCCTCTTTTCAAAGGGAATCTTGGCACATGCACGTGAACCAAAAATACAAAAGTGGGTCACTTCCGGTTTGAGACCGCTCCAAGCCTCATAGGGGGTCTTATCCTTGATAGATATATGGAGAGATATGTTTTGGATTTATGTTGCATAGTTAAGTGCTTCAGCCCATAGTCTCTATGGTAGTGACTTTGCATGCAACATGCAAGATGCCATCTCCTTTAGAGATAAGTGTTTCCGCTCAGCAACTATGTTTTGCTGCGGAGTGTAGGGAATTGTATGCTGCAACTGAATCCCTACCTCATGGAAAAGATTGTGGATCTCATGATTCACATACTCTCCCTCATTATCAGTTCGAAGGACTTTTATCTTCTTTTCGGATTGTGTCTCAACAAAAGCTTTGAAATCTTTGAGGTGTTGAAAGACCTCATATTTTTTCCTGAGAAAGTAGATCCAAGTAAAACATGAGAATCATCAAAAAAAATGAGAACAAGCCTCGCTTTGTTGATCGATGGATGCGGAAAAGGACCCATGAGTTCATTGTGGATCAGATCTAAAGGTGCGGAAGCTCGCTGAGACTTTCCTTTGTCAAATTTCTCTTGAGGGTGTTTTTCGAGAACACATCCCTCACATACTCCCTTGGAGAAATGGATGTATGGTAGACCATCAACTAATATGTGCTTGCTAATCTGTTGCATGTATCTGAAATTCAAATGTCCAAACCTTTCGTTCCATATCCTGCTACTTTCATCAACATGAGTAAGCAGTAAAGCAGAATCGGGTTCAATGAATTCAGAAAATGTATACAATCTAGACTGATGATTTACCTCACCGGTAGCAACCCTAGAGTTGGGTTGCATGTCATAAATGTCCACGGAATTTGGTGTGAGTATGAATTTCTTTCCGGTGTTAGAATTCGTCATCTGATACATGAAGAGAAGGTTAAAAAAAATCTTGGGAACATGCAACACATTCTCGAAACTTTCGTTGGTGAGTTCAATCCTTCCTTTGATGGTGACTTTGACAGAAGAGTTGTCCCCCATCAGAATGGGAGGACCTTTCCATGCATCCAAAGAAGAATATACTTCTTCTGAGAAAGACATGTGATGTGATGTTCCTGAATCTATGATCCAAGCATCGGGAGAGGAGTTGATGGCAATCAAGGCATGTCTAGAATTGCCTTTCTTGGAATTTGGATCTTTTGGCTTCTTCTTCTTTGCACCCTCGGGGATGTGATCTCCAAGGTTGTTTTTCTGAAGTATCTGAGACATCAGATCTATTTGTTTTTGCATGCATGTGGATTCCAAATGGAATACTTTGTGACAGTATGTGCATTTCTCTCCTTTTCTTCCCTTTTTTCCTTTGGATCTGAGGGCATCGGTGAAGGGTTTTGTGTACCCTTCCTTCTTCATATGTGCATGAGATTTCCTCTTATCTTTATCTTTAGATTTCTGGTAACTGTGGCTACCATCATGCACAGTGAGTGCATGTGCCCTTGGGCCTTTGATTGTGCCCATGTTGATGAGCTTGGTTTGCTCTTGTGTCAAGGATTCGATAAATTCCTCAAGAGAAGGCATCTTCCAAGTGGCTCCAGAGGTGAATCTGACAATATGGAATGTAGATACTGTTGGAAAATGTTTAACAGGTAGCATATGCTTGTCATTGATGGCAAGTACAGCACTGATGATGGCTTGAGTACAGAAGCAATGATCAACAGGCAAATAAAAGATAAGTCCAGGAAGATCGAATGATCGAAGGCAACACAACATTGATAAAATGATTGAAGGCCCGAGAAGCATTTTTGATCATTGGATCTCATTCAAAATTCCCGAAAGAACGAGGGCCATCAGATCAGAATATAGACAAGAAGAGCGTTGAACAGGAGGACATATCTCAGACGTTAGATCGAGGCGCAGGACCCGACCATCATTGGATCAAGGAGAACCTGCACACCTTTTAAAGTATAACAAGGAGAAGCGGGCGTAATCGCGATATGAGAAATCGTGAATTAATCTGAGCCATTAGATCGAGGTTGAATCTAGACCATTGATCCCAGTCCATGTTGGAGTTTCGAGGATCGCGAGTTGAACGTGTCAAAGATTATTAACATCAGGAATCCTGATATCGCGATATGCGAAATTGCGATGTAATCTTAGTCGTCAGATCAATCTTTGATCTGGACCATTGATTCCAGTCTGTGTCGGAGTTTTGGGGGATCACAACATGGAGTGGAAAGTAAACAATGCAACAAGAATTTCAATTTCACGATATGAAAAATTGTGATGCAATCGTAGCCGTAGAATCAAGCTCAGATCTAGACCGTTGATCTAACTCCATATCGGAGTTTTGGGGATCACAACATGGAGAGGCAAGTAAACAATGCAACAAGAATGTCGATTTCGCGATATACGAAATTGCAATTCAATCGTTGTCATTGAATCAAGCCTTGATCAGGACCGTTGATCCCATGCCATTTCGAGGTATCGTGGATCGTGACTTGGAGAGTCGAGATGTCTCATCTCCAGACTCACAAAACGCGAATTCGCGAAAAGCACTTTTTGCATAGGCGCTTGGTTATGACCATATCCATATTGGGGAAGGAGCTAGTGCAGAAAATTTCTATATCAGAAATTCGGAGATCACAAAATGAAGTGTCGAGACACTCAACACAAAATTGTTGAATGTCGAAATGTCGAAATGAATGCAAGATCCCATGGAATCAATCCAATGATGCAAGTGAATTTTAACAATATCGGAGGGCTACTTTTTCACGATACAGTGAAACTACTAGAAACCATTGATGGTTTCTACCAGAGGATGCGAAGAGACTTCGGTGTGATTTCCAGAGGAGCTGAAGAGTCACATGGAATCTGCCAGTGGAATGAAGACGATTCATGGAGGAAATTAATAGCTAGATAAGGGTTTGAGATCATAACTAAAACATAAAGGATGAGCTCGACTGTAACAGAGAAGATGAAGAGTCTCAACTACCAGAGAGAAAAAGGAATCTTGGCTTAACACCTAGTAATGATAGACATAGGGGTTGAACTGCTAGAGAAGTTGAATATTCGTGATGATGATCACACAGAGAACTTGAGATGTGGAGGAGATTGGCGTGGGATGAGCATGCAGAGGAA
>JASDQU011441038.1:10588-21501 GCA_032191745.1 Picea mariana
TAGCTTATGTGAATCGAATCTGGAAACAAACATACATCTCATCCTCCACTATCCCTTCTCTAAGCAGGACTGGAACGAAATCGAAGAACTTACAGGGTTGAAATCAAAATGGCAAGGAGACTCAATTGAAGTTGCCTTAAGAAACTAGCACAATGACAAAGAAACAGAAAAATATTTGAAAACAAGGACACACAACTACAAGAGTTTTTGAAACCATGAACAATCATCAATCCCAACACATCCCCATGTCCACTTGTGGTGTTAGTACCAAAAAAGGATGGGTATTGACGAATATGTGTAGATTTTGGGTTGTCAACAAACTGTGGTTTATCTAAATTTTCTACACCCAATTGTCACAAGCCCTATTAAAAATATCAATAAGGACTTTGAACTGATGTGTAAAGAAATTTTGTAGATGATTTTGTTAGCTTCCCAATAACATATTACACTTGATATTCAAGCTAAAATTAAAAAGTTAGACAACTAAGTGTTAAATTATTGAGCTTGATATAATATACGGATTATTTCTTTAGTTTCTTCAGCGCTTTAAACAGAATTTGATTTATCAACCAGCAAAATGTATATTTGAAATGATGAACAGAAGTAGAAGAGGTACTCAAATAGAATCTCACACATGCAAAAGAATTTACCCTGGAGAAACCCAAAAAGGGGAGAAAACTCCAGCAAACAATCTTCCTTTAATTTGCAAATAATATGAAAGATCTTATACAATATTCCACCATGAAAATACCTGACTGTTAGACCAGCAAACAACAAGACTTCACTGACTTTTACCGCTGATATAAACAGCACTATTCGCTGTCCTTTATTGCTGATATAGACAGCACTGTTCACTGTCCTTTACTGCTGATATATACAGCAATACACACGGTCTCTTACTGCTGATATAGACAGCATTGTTCGTTGTCCTTTACTGCTGATATAAACAGCAATATTCGTTGTCCTTTACTGCTGAGAATCGAGATAGCCAGCACTATTCGACTCCTTCACTGCCCTGTCTCCTACACTCTGCGCTGCATAACAATGTGTGTTTTGAAGAGGAGGTCGAACTCTGTATATAAAGGCGTGGAAAGGAGAGGTGAGGGGTCTTTAATTAGAAGGAGTCTGCATGTCTATACAACTAGACTCAACTCGAATTAGTAACTTGACTTGAAACTAGACTTGCCTATGGCATGCCACCTCAACATGCAACTCGACATACACCTTGACATGCATGCATGCAACTTGACATGCATGCAACTCAACATGCAACTCAACATGCAACATGCAACTAGACACGCATGCATGCAACTTGACATGCATGCAACTCGACATGCATCATGCATGCATGCAACATGCAACCATGCAACATGACTTGTCAACTTGACTTCAACCACTCGAACTAAACATTCAAATTGTCTTTTACAACTTGAGTTTGACAACTCAGACTAAACATGCAAATTGACTTTTACAACCGAGTTAAGCAACTCAAATTTCTTTTCATGGTGGATAAAGTTACACATGCCAATGCACTAGATCATTACATTTACATTATTTGCATAAGGAAGATTGTTTGTCTCTAGCTCATAGGAATTGTACATTCAACCTAACTTTTGCTAGAAGCCTTGACTTTTGCTCATGGCTCACAAAGCTTGACTAGGCTCACAAAGGTTGTACGTTTCCCCTGACTTTTGCACTAGTCTGTCTATGCTCACAAAGGTTGTACGTTCCCCCTGGCTTTTGCACTAGACTCCCTATGCTCACAGAGGTTGTACGTTTCCCCTGACTTTTGCATTAGACTTACATCTTGACTTTTGTCTTAGACTTACAAGACTTCTTCCTTTGCCTTGTCTAGACTCACAAGATCATATAGCATCTCATTCGTCCTGACTTTTGGTTTAACTCACAAAGGTTGTGTGTTCCCCTTGGCTTTTGTCAATACCTCACAACACTCATTGATTCTCCAAATCTCCCTGGCTAGCCTCAGGGTGGCCCACATGGCCTCTCATTGGAGAATGACTACCGATGCTGCCAAATTTAACACTAAGTACCCTGATTGATAGACTAGATTACAAATGGTGGTCCTACAAATCTATTTTTTTCACAAGAACAATTAGATTTTGTATTAGAGAAGTCTAGAATCGAACCCTACTCTTAGTCTATATGAGTAGTCCTGGCAAGTATACTACTATACAAACTAGAATAATAATACTATTACCTGACAAAACATTATGACAAGAAAAACTAGAAATCCTCCTGGTTGAACCCACGCGAGTCTCCATTGCCATGTCTTCCTTGGGCATTCCCATTGTAGTTTGGTTTGTAGGGTTGACAAATCCTGCAATATCTTCCATAGCCAGGTCAAAAGTACGTTGAACCAGAAAGTTTCCACCGTGAGTGAAGAGAAGCCACTACGAGTAGTGTAGCCAATTGACCCAAAAACCAGAGGAGAAGGGGAATGAATTACCTCTTGGGGGATTCCACAAATACCCCACTACTTTGTTAACCAAAGATTCCAGTTGTTCAAGTTGGGCATCTAATTCTAGATAATGCCTACAAGAAAGGACCGTGAAGGCAGAGAACTCATTGTTTGTTTCCCTCAATTCCAACAATTGAGTTATCATCTCCATCATACAATCATCACGAACACTATTCACTACCCTTAACTTGCATTCTTCCTCTTACCATTGAAACCATCTACTGGTGGAATTCACTACCCTCCATTGGTCCTTGTTATCACAATATCTAGCACCTTGTGCAAACCCTTTCACAAGGTTAAGACAAGTGCAACATGGAAGTGTTACGACTGTCACCTTAGCAATCGCTTCCCTCGTTTTAGTGAAGGATGAAATCCAATAAAGGGGGCGGCTTCCCTAGTTACCTCAAGGAATCCTATAGCAAGATGAGATCAAGTCTACGAACTCCTATGTTAGTTACTCAAACACACCACCACTAGATCAAGCTTTTCAAGGTAAGTATAAGGTGGTTCAATGAAGCAATTTCCAGATTTGTATGTGTGAGATATTCAAGACAATTAATGATATCTAGCAAGTTAAAATAGGTCAAGAAGGTACCCCAAGCACCACGAATCAAAGAAAAATCTATGGCTGTTGCAAAACTTGTGTAAAAGATGATGATCTTCAGCAATATATCAAGATATAACGGCAGCAATAAATGAGTCCTCTAAATAAGTTAAGCATGCAATAAACTAAGGCTGAAAAAATACAAGTTAAACTAGGGTTTTGCAAACAATTACTAGCTGCAATGACAAGAGAGCATAACAGCCCTAACCATGCAAGACATCAAGCCCTAGAGGACTGAAAATTAAGACAGCAATGCAATAAAATGATGACTAGATACACTTTAAGGTAAAAGATGCCAATCAAACCCTAGACATCTAGCACAAATATGGCTGGAAATTGAAGAGTAGTTGCTACAAACCCTAATCTAACCCTAGAACAATTAAAGAATAGGTGAATTAGGTTTTAAAGACTTAATACAAGGAGTTAAGACTAGTGTCATTTAATCCTCTTGGGAAAATGGAGTTAAACTATGAACTTTCTTGAAGCCAAAGGTGAAAGAAGGACCTTGGATAAAAGTTAAAACCCTGGAGTAGTCCACTACAAACCCTAGGAATCTATCCTATAGAACGACAACTATGATAGTCCACTACAAACCCTAGAAAGTCGTCATATGTCCTTTAGCAACCTTTAGAAGATGATATCAAGGGTGGATTTTGGATAAACCCTGCGATAGTCCACTACAAACCTTAGAAAGCTATCCTATAGGAAAACAACTAGGGTAGTCCACTACAAACCCTAGAAAATAGTCCTATGTCCTTTAACAAACTTTTAAAAAATGATATCAAGGCCCCACGGAAGGTAGTCCACTACAAACCTTCCTAGGGTTTACAAGATAAGATTTATTCAAGAAAAATACAAGGGAAATGCACTATCACCACTTTGATAAGAACATCCACACTTAATACATTCATAAATAAATCCACAAAGACTTAGAAAGAATACTTGTTAGGTAAATGAATGATCATACATGAAACCCTAACCATGAAAATCATCCATCAAACTTAAAAAAACATCCATAGATCATCTCTCCAAAAAATCACATGAGTTATCCATCCATAGGCAAAAGAGAAGTAAAGAAGAGACAAGTAGTAGTAATCCTCCACAAGTAGCAATGATGAATAAATGAGAGAGCACTTCCTCTATTTATATGAGGAAACCAAGCGCTTGCCCCTAAAAACATAATAGATCCATGATAGAAGGTGGATAGGTCTAGCCGACCCCCAAAGATGCCTCTACAACAAATATACAATGCAAAATCATGAAAATGTCCTCTAAAAATGCCACACGTGTGACTGTAGTAGCCTCATGAAGGGTGATGTCCTCTCCAAATGGGGTACAAAGGCTCCAAATGTCATGTCTCTCCCCAAAAGGTGCAAAGTATCATCAAAATTCATGCCTCCTCATCGWGAAGGTCGCATCTCCTCATCATAAAGGCGTCAACTCATCATCCAATGTGCTAGGTCGGCTCAAGCAAGTGTCACATCATCCTCAAGTGTAACATACCATAACATATGCAATGTCCTCAAGCTAGGGTATGATGTCATCAAGAGAAAGGGCTCCATGACCCCTCCCAAGAGGTGTAYTATCATCATCACATGCCACATCACCAAACCAAGCCTCAATGTCCTCAAGGGTTGCAACRTCATCTAGGGGCTCCATACCATCTCCAAGTGACATGCCAAGCTCATGGTGCAACGTCCTAGCTCCAAAGTGCAACGTCCAAGGTCCAAGTGTGTCAGAGGGTGTTAAGAGGYATGCCAAGTCATCACATGGTCCAACGCTCGYCATCAAAACTACCTCCATAYAGTGTGCAACGTCCTCCATRAAGTGTGGGAGAAGCATCAAAACATCCTCCATGAAGTGTCCATCATCATCAAGCAAGGGCTCGGAGAATCAAGTGAGACCAACCATCATGGATACAAGAGTCATTAGGTAGTTCACATTARGTAGTAGTAGTTCACATTAGGTATCTTCTTCAAACTTCACACTAGCTTATAATTTTATGCAATTTGTCAAGTTTGGGTATGGGAGGACCATCATAGAACCCTATTAGGTGTGCCAGTACCCAAGTAGAGGAGTATTTCTCGAAAAACCCATCAAAGTGTAAGTGTGAGTGAATCGTATGGTATGGGGTTTACTTCATGGTCATGGTGTCATTGACATGCAAGGCAACGTGTGATGTTCATCTCCATGAGCACCTTTGTACGGGAAGCACTTAATGTATAGAGTTACCCTTTCCTCGACATTGTTTCTCTTTCCACCTCTATCTTGCCTTTTGATATTCATTTATTTTCTTTGCAAGCCCATTTTCAGGTTTATGCATTTATTGCATCGGGATAATTGAATTAAGTCCTTTCTTTAGATATGCATTCAGTGCATTAGGACTTGGGGTGATGGCCTCTTAACGAGGGGGTAGAGCTCAAGCTTTCTTGGCTTTTGATTTATCATTCATATCCCTTTATTTTCTTTTGCATTTTGAATTTATAACATGCTCTTTCCATTCCTTTTTACAAATGCATCAACCTCAAGCATTCAAGCCCCTTCTTCTCATAGGAGAATGAAGTACAGACCTTTTTGGGATACATGTAATAGTCATTTCCAAAAGATAGGACAACAAAAGGAAAATAGATGGAAAGTGTTAAGTATGGAAAGGTAAGGGTATGTTACCCCTATCAAGGCTTCCCAGTAGTACCCCTTTTCCCAAGAGTGACTACACTTGGCTAGAACACATACGATGGCCACCAAGGTGAAACAAGGCAAAAAAGCATAACTTCCAAGCATCATGATTCGTTATCTGACTTCAAGCCATGATCCTTACCTAAATGCCCAATACATTAAATGTAAAAACTTCGTATGAAATCCTAAGTTCCTAAAGGTTGGGAACGAGTCACCAAGTGGGGTCAAAGGTAGTTCCTAAGGTGACAAGTGTCAAGTTAGTATCATGCAAATATTGTGGGGAAATAATGTATTTTCCATCATTCATTCATTCTTGTCATTCTTCCATCATTGACTCATTCATTCCATCCATCATTCGTACCTTGTTGGAGTGAGGAAGTTGAAGAGGGTGTGTCAAGAGGTATGCCAAGTCATCACATGGTCCAACGCTCGTCATCAAGCTTCCAACAACCTCCATACAGTGTGCAACGTCCTCCATGAAGTGTCCATCATCATCAAGCAAGGGCTCAGAGAATAAAGTGAGACCAACCATCATGGATACAAGAGTCATTAGAATCATAAAAAATGAGTTACATTTTAATGTAAAGCCACATAAGTAGTCCACATTAGGTATCTTCTTCAAACTTCACGCTAGCTTATGATTTTATGCAATTTGCCAAGTTTGGGTATGGGAGGACCATCATAGAACCCTATGAGGGGTGCCAAAACCCAAGTAGAGGAGTATTTCTCGATAAACCCATCAAAGTGTAAGTGTGAGTGAATGGTATGGTATGGGGTTTACTTCATGGTCATGGTGTCATTGACATGCAATGCCACGTGTGATGTTCATCTCCATGAGCACCTTTGTAGAGGGAGCGCTTAATGCATAGAATTACCCTTTCCTCGACACTGTTTCTTTCCACCTCTATCTTGCCTTTTGATATTAATTTATTTTCTTTGCAAGCCCCTTTTCAAGTTTATGCATTTATTGCATCGGGATAATTCAATTAAGTCCTTTCTTTAGATATGCATTCAGTGCGTTAGGACTTGGGGTGATGGCCTCGTAGCAAGGGGGTAGAGCTCAAGCTTTCTTGGCTTTTGATTTATCATTCATATCCCTTTATTTTCTTTTGCATTTTGAATTTATAACATGCTCTTTCCATTCCTTTTTACAAATGCATCAACCTCAAGCATTCAAGCCCCTTCTTCTCATAGGAGAATGAAGTACGGACCTTTTTGGGATACATGTAATAGCCATTTCCAAAAGATAGGACAACGAAAGGAAAATAGATGGAAAGTGTTAAGTATGGAAAGGTAAAGGTATGTTACCCCTATCAAGGATTCCCAGTAGTACCCCTTTTCCCAAGAGTGACTACACTTGGCTAGAACACATATGATGGCCACTAAGGTGAAACAAGGCAAAAAAGCATAACTTCCAAGCATCGTGATTCGTTATCTGACTTCAAGCCATGATCCTTACCTAAATGCCCAATACATTAAATGTAAACATTTGTACGAAACAAGGGCTAATGTACCTCATCTGTATCAAACCACCATCATCAAATGAGTATGTTGATCAAGTGAGTGAGTTGTGCAATAATGAGAAAGAAGCATCTGAGGGGTTGTTGTCTGTGGAGAATGTTAGTCATCATCTCTAGGACCATTATCTACAATGTGGATCATGAAGAATGATCTCCTCTAGTTACCCTTAGGTGAGAGGAGGTAACAGGCCTCTACTACAATATTTTCACACCTCTAGAGGTTGCGTTGGACCTCACACGGGTCACACAAAACACAACATCTATGACGACAATGACAGTGGCCCATAATGATAAAGGGAGGAGACAAGCATCATGCTAACAAAGGTGTCTCCAAGAATTCACCCCACATCGCGCTAGCCATAACTCCCCCAAACCCCATCACCCTTGTCGTATAGGAGCCAAGACCAAGCACGAAGAAAATAGAATAAACCACAATAGGAAAGACCACAACAAAATAAACAACAACAAACCTTTCCATATTAAACCCACATTCAATCGCCTACACACCTAGAGTATCATTCTTAACTTCACACACTGAATATGGGATGGCATTGTATAAGGCATTGAAATCTGGAAATTCCTTATCATAATTGCAAGTATTATGGGAGGGGTGCGACAGCCAACACCCCCCCATTGACCTTTATAAAACCAACCATTGGTTGCACTCCTATGTCGGCTTGGAAATCTACCAATGTGTTCTGAAATCATAACAACTAGTAAAAGGTGATATTTTCAAACAAGCTAAAATTTTGTAAAGGTAACCACCAATATAGAGATCCAATGATGATGGAGGAGTCACCAATAATTGTTACCTTGTCAATGCCTTTCTCTTCGAGTATGTTAGGTCTTGATAGACTACTAAAGCCTCTGCTTCATTAAAAGACGCTATCCCTAATCCCCATGTGTACTCTAATTCTTTTTGTCCTTCGAGGTTAAAAATAACCCCCACGCCCCGCTCCTACCACCTCGTGGTTCTATAAATCTATTAAGAACTACCAAGTGAGATAAAAAAAACGTTGAACATCAGACATATTTTCACAAAAGTAAGAGAATATGTAGTTCTGACGACCTGATATAAATTCATGCATGTCTTCCTAAGCTTTGTGTTTGTTAGTATTGTCACTTGTATTGAATCAATTTTTGAAGGACTTCAAGAATACCATATTTGTAAGTGGACTAGAGCCTCATGCTAAATTAGCAACCCAACCATCATGGAATAAGTCTTGTCTGAGCTATGAAAATGAAAGTGGTTCAAGCAATGGAGACCCTAGAACAAAAATACCTTTTGTCTTAAGAAAGGAATAACTTAATCATAAGAACCTTGGTTGAATTTCAACGGTGCTTTTCAAAATAATATTTAATAAACCTTTACTCTATAATATGAAAAAGTTCAATAATCAACAATAAAAAATCAATAACTACGCATACTTCTAAATTACATTATGCATTGGTGCATCTGGAGTATGACATTCTCTAGTTTTGTTTTCATTTTGCTAATGCTAGAAACAGCACAATATTGGCTTCAGGCCTCCTTGAAGTATCTTTTGTTTATCTTCGCTATGGCAATTAACATAGTCATGGACATCTTTTTCAGGGCCTGGGTCTGGTTCTGGTTTCCGTTTTTTGGCAGAACAAACTACAGGATCCTCCATATGTTTATGTTTTCTGAATTTATGAGGTAATACAATTTTTATTTACAAAAAAAAAATTACATTGTGCATTTGGAAAAGTCCTCTATGGGAAAACACCACAAAACTTTTTAAGCATCATATATTTACATTGTATAAGAACTAAACCAACACATGAAGACACTGAGGAAGGCTGTGGGAAGAGCTAGAAAATACTTCCATAGAAAAAGGCAGTGCTCTCTAATTACAAATTGAATCCCCAAAACACAAATTTGAAAAAATAAGAAAAGGGTGTTTCTTGTAAACGATACTACCCAGCACCAAGCAGCAGCATCCCCACAACTAGCTTTGGCAACTGGTTTTTGAGTGAAGAAACAAATCCAGAGAATATGGTGGCCGGGGTGAACTCTGCTCCATCATCCTCAAAAGAAAAGAAGGATGCAGAAAAGAAGCGAGAAGACTTCTTCGTGGATGTCTTTGGAACAGTAGTGGCCGGAATATCCTTAGCATTCTCCACCTTTTTTGGCTGAAAAGGAACTTTTGACTTGTCTTGTTCAGCTTCTTTCGATACAAACTTTAATTTCTCAACTTCTGCATCATTTACCACCTCTGCCTCAACCCTTGTGTTCTCAAAATGCACAGATTTAACTACACTATCTATCTCCCCTGCAACATTGGTCACTTGTAATCTAGCCTCAGCGGTATTTTCCTCAACCAAAACAGTTGTCCCATCTTCTCTTCTTCCACTCCCATCTAGGCCATTATCCCCGCCACTCCCTTTACCTTCTACAGCCCCAACATCAATTACAGATCCTTCTGTATGCACTGGATCAGCCTCCAAATTGGAAACCAGATCTTCAGCAGGCTTTACTGCTTGAAAACTGCGCTTGTCTGCAATATTAGTAACAGTAAGCGATATACTCTGACCACTCTCCACAAAGAACTTTTCTGTTCTCTGCAGGGCAATCTCTGCATCACTTACATGCTGAGCAGCCTCGACTTCCAAAGCAACTGCCTCCTCTGCCAAAGCCATTACCTTTGCAACATCTTCATCTGCCTGTGCTGCCTTCATTTCTGCCATTATTGCATTTTCATTTAGAAACTCTGCCCTTGCTTGCACCTCCAGCTTTGACTTCTGGATGCGTAGCAAATCTGCCTCACAGTTCACAAGCATAGCTTCGCATTTCCTCAACTCGTCCCGAGACATCAATAGTGCCACCTCTTCCTCCAACTTGGGAGCTTCCAACATTTTCTGTTTTTCGGAATCCTCCTCGTCTCCAATCGCAGCAATGCTTTCCTGACCATTTCCTTTCTTGGGAGTTTGCACATCAATGATTAAATCCCTACTCTCTTCGTCTCCTTTTCCTCTGATCTCATCCTCACCTATACAACCCCCCGCCTTTTCTAGAGCTTTTTCTAATGCTTCTAATGCTAATTTAGTCTGCACTTGTGCATTCGAAAATGCAACCTTGGCCTTGTTAACAGCCTCTTGTGCTTCCACTTCCTCGGTAATCAAAACCTGAAAGGAACCATAATTATCTTAAAAAAATGTTGCAACATATGTGAAAAAATTTTAAATTTGTTAAAGACTTCACATAATTTTAGTGCAAAAGTGGAGAACCTTTATTATTCTCAAAATATCAACCAGAATTTTGTATAAATGTTTAAATTTGTAAGCATTTTCTATAGTTTTACTGCAAAATTTTATCCAATATTTGAACTTACATAAATTTTAGGTGAATATTCGTTTTGAATTAGAAAATTAGCAAAATAGGGAATATTAGCCCTAAGATTTTCACTGACCTGAATCATGGCCGTCGTTTCATCGGCCTCGTTCCGGGCTTCTACGGCCTTGTCCCTCGCCGCGATTGCTGCCTCGGAAATCTTCTGAGCCTTTTCCTCAAACATGGAGCTGTTATGTCGAGCTTCTTCCAGGTCCTTGAAAGCACTTTGAAGCAACTCCCTCATTACCTCCAGAGGAGGCCCCTCGCCTTTATAATCAAACT
>JASDQU011441039.1:0-17669 GCA_032191745.1 Picea mariana
AAACCCAAACTAAAAGTTTTCTTTTAAAGCGAACTATTCAGAAGAAATCTGATCTTTCCCTAAACAATTCTAAAGAAAACACACGCTTTGTAATTGAAAGACACTCGAAGCAAGAGACTAATCCTTCAAAATCAAACAAAGCAAAGATGGCTAAAAGAAACTAAAAGAATGTCAAGCAGACTATAAACAGATCAATATAGGCTCCAAAAGTTCAATCCAACTGATCAGAGCAAAACTAGGCCTCAAAAGATAACAAGACCCAATCCAATTTTTATTACAGACAAGTTCGCAACCTAGTAGTGGAGTGTAGTGCAAAAATCAGGTATTTTCGCAGTCTAGACACAGGTAGGATGCGAACAAGTCACACTGGTTTAAACAGTGGGGTGTGAAAATCAAGGGTTTTCACAAGCTCCAGGCAGGTACAGTGTGAGACTGTTTGTAATCAAAGAGATTTTGGAAAAAGGACAAAAAATCTAAGTGAACTTCAGATCCAGAGAGTCTCGATGGATCTTTTATAGACTCAGAGACCAGAAATCAAGCAATCAAAGAAAGGGAAACTAGACTAACTAGGAAACAATTCGTTCCCTAGTGGAGTCGCCAATTTTGTTATAGGATAAATCGGTAGGTGCAGACACTAACTGATCTCCCTAGATCCACCTAGATCTAGAACAAAACACACCAGAACATGATGCTTTCCTTAAGTTTTAAATATTGAATTTACTAACTAAAGAGGGATAGGTGACATACCGTTTAAACGTCGCTTCCTCTCACCATCGCCATCCTAGCTTCGTTCCAACACTCATACAATGATGATCCTACAAATGAACGCAACCAACCAAAGTGATAGTAATAGCATAAACTCAATATAAACCTATGTATGTAATCAAGGAATCATACAATAAAACACAACAAGCTTTATAGGAAAGAATCATATTACTGTATCATATTAAATGTGAAAGAGAGATTACAACCATGGCCTTGATGTCGTAAGGTCCCTTCCAACTATCCTTAGTTCCCCACACACTTCCACTCCAATAATTCTGAGAGCATAGATCTGATAATATTCACAATCTATCTTGACAAAATGGCTCATCTAACCAAGCTAACAATCTCCAAAGCTCAATCCAATCCAAGCTCCAAAATCAAAAGATAACTTTCTCCATGAGAGCTCCTCTTTTTTTATAAGTTGAAGAGGATAAGGTGAGGAGGTTAGGATGATCCTACTAAATCATGAAAGCGAGTAAGATCCAAACCATTCAGATGCCACCTCACCATGGAAGTTTCTCCTTCTAGAAGCATTGAGAAGATGCTCGTTTTTCCCACGTACGAGCATTTTCGCACCTTGCCTATATAGCAACCTGCGAACACTTTGTGACCTAGCTATGGTGCAAACTGTGAAAATCAGGCATTTTCGCACCCTGCCTATATAGCAACCTGCGAAAATCCTCTTTAATAGGGTTTTTATAAAGGAAAATACAACTTCTTTTCTCCGAAAAATTTCTTCCCCCTTCTTTCTTCAGGAACTCAAGCCACTGAACCCTTTGAAGGAAACAAATAGGTTTACATCATTAACGGTCATAGGGATGAGAAAAATAATGTGTAACATCTTCCCCTGTGGAAGAACTACCCTCGATAGATGATCCTACTCCACCCATTGATCCATTCACTCGTTGTCGTGTGTGGTGTCCGTGGAGTACCATTTGCTTTAGGGCACCCAAGAGGTTTTCCATTGGAATGGTATAACGACTACAATACCTAAATTTTTGAACCATAATGTTCGTCGTACCATAATGTTCGAACCATATTTAAGCACTACAACACCCAGACGACTCTATTGGTTGCCGGAAAATTAATAAGGACTAATAATCGTTCACACCATATTTAAGCACTACAACACCCAGAAAATTTAATCACTTCAACCATATTGAAGCACTACGAGAACCGACAATTCTATTGGTTGACGTTCAACCAAATAAAAGAAAACACAAAAATTAACAAGTGCTGCATGGTAGCATAGTCCCTGCCAGGTTGGAATGGGAATAAATGCATTGTTATGGTGGGATCGAGTACATACACGTGGGAAGCAGGTTGAAATACATTTGGTATCCATGCAGAGGATGACTTTGTGGCAGTGTGTCATTGACCAGTGACAAGACATTTGGCTTGTAGATGAACCCCTAAGGTTAATATGCGAACCAAACAGTTTTTTCATGGGGTGTTTATAGTTCAAACATGGGATTTAAAAAATTTCTGTCTAAATGACTTGCAAGAAAGGTTCTTGGAAAAAGGGACCAGGAAGCACAAACATTAAACATTCAAATATAATAAACACAATTTCCTAACATCCAACATAGTTGAATGCAAATTAATTTAGCATTTCTGAATTTGTTTTCTTCAAAATTTATCAAATATGAATAATTTCTTGCAACAAATGTTCCTGGAAAAAAGGACCAGGAAACACACACAGTAAAATTCTAAAATAATAAACACAATTTCCTGACATCCAACATAGTTGAAGGAATTTTTTTTTAGCATTTCCGAATTAGTTTTCTTTGAAATCTATCAAAAATTAATAATGTTTGTTACATATTTCTGGAAATTTAAATGCGTTTGTCATATAGACTGGGATTGGGGCTACCGCGGACCATAAAAGAAATAATTACAAGAATTAGGACTGTAGAAAGAAGAAGTGCGAAATGCACAACGGTAGAGAGGAAGACCTGCAAAGAAGAAATTGGAAGTTATTAGTCTTTGGTTAGAGATTTCTATTTAAACAGGTATAATAACTGGATTGATAAAGAAAATAAGATGACATCAGTAAAGACTTACTATCAAGCAGATGTGTTTTTATTGGTGTCGTTGACGGTTGCTGGAATCATGCCAACTGGTTGTTTCCCTTCGTCGATGAGGTTGTCCATTCTCCGTTGGAACCATTCTTCAATGTAGCTTCTCATGGGGGCCATGTTGATTTCATCCTGGATTTCTATGTCGAGAAGCTTGTTTTCTAATTTCCTTAGATCCATAGAAATACTATGCAGAGCCTGTTCAATTTTTTCATTGTGTGCCAAATAGAACAGTAGCCAGTTCTCGGCCTCATCTACACGATATTCAACTATGCCGTAAAAATTTTCAAAAGACAACCCCTTTAAAATATCAAGTTGTTCATCAAAGGCTTCTTTGGTCACTGACAAGGATTTGAGGATTAAGTTTGGGTCTTGAACCTCATTGGTACTTCTGGCTAAGTCTATTTGGGCCAGGTTACTGAATAATTCTTCTTGTTCTGATATGGCTTGTTCACATGATTCAACAATGAGCTGCAAGTTCTTAATTTTCTTTTTCCAGCATCCTTTTATTTTTTTGGTGCGCTTTGGGGAGGGGAGACCCTCTTGTCTTCTTTTCAGATCCGAGATGTTGATGGCATGGTTAGAAAAAGGGTTCAGTATCTGTTCATAGAAACGTTGATCATATTTTAAATTCGTCTGCAAATGTTGGTGCAAATCATCTTCCCTCTTTCGAAAGGAAGCTGTATTTTGTGATGTTTCCTAGGCTTCAGTAACTAGCTACATTATTTTCTTGATGTTATTCTCTACAATGGTTCTACACGATGCGAGGAATTTGAAGGATCCTTTTAACTTGGCTGCAGGGGTAGCATGCATGGTTTTTGCTAAAGGACTGGAAAACTCGGGGGTAGCAATGAAAGCCTCCTCCAATTCCTTGATGCGGTTGTTCAGTCTGGCATTCTCCGCTTCAATTCATCCAATGGAATCATCAAGAGAATCATCAATTATGTGGTGAAATAAGAAGATTTGGGATGACCAAATTTTCCTAAAATTAATCTCTGTACGATATTTGCCTTTCTTATTTGTTACATATCTCTTTTCAAAAACATCGCTCTGGAATACGAAGGATTCATCTTCGTAAAAAATGTCGGTCTCAGCTATTTCCATTGCGAAACTATGGTGCATAGCGTCTGCAGATGGGCCAATTTTGTGTATGTGCTCAATTTCAACTTCAACTTGCATGTGCGCACTCTCAATTTCAGGTTCATCCCCTGCCCTACAATGTTTTTTCTTTTCTTCGTTAGGGGAACTTTGTGAGAACTATCAATTTTTGTACGAGGAGGGTTCTTATCTCCTCCTCCATTTGAAGATTTATGGGTTGCTTTCTTACTGGGGTGGGCCGTTGAAGCGATGCCCCATGATGTCGTGCTCTTGGGAGTGTTGGCGAGGGACTAGACACTCTTCTCACTAGATACTTTTCCCTGTTGTTTGTACAACTCAGTTTCACTTTGCAATGTATTTACGTCACAATTGTCAAAAGCATGAGTGTTGTCGTCACTGTCTCCGTCTTTGTCCAGGAATCTATTGATAAAAGAGTTGCTAAAGCCAACTGATAGCAAATGTTCTCAAAAAATCCCATTAGGGTCGAACCCTTTTAGCCTTTCAGCATATGCGAAGTTCAAGTTCTTGAAATGGCCTGCAAATTTGTCAATGTTGTTGATGTTTCTACACACGAAGTCCCCGATTTTCCAGGGCAGAGGAATTAACTGTTTTTTTTTTCTTGTCATGGAAAAAATGCAACCAGTTCTTGTATTGCCTTGCTATTTCTGTAACAAACATCTTGTCCATGATGTGGCATGGAAGGAAAGCAAGATTTTCCTTGGAGCCAGAGACCATTAGCACATTGTGATCTTCCTTTTGTTCAAGTGTGCCCTTCTTGTTCAAAAACTTGGTTGCCTGGCCAGACATCTGGGGAACATCCTTTCCTAACAAAAAATCTTTGAAAACTGAGACAAAGCCATTAAAAACCTCATAAAAACAATGGGAGGCCTTGTGTCTCCAGAGGGTCTGGTACCAGAATGTTACTGGGCCGAATTCAAAGTTTATTTTCTTGGAAAGAGACAGTCTTGGAAATGGGAAGCAATGGACTATTGCGAAAATCAAGTAGGAAGACATATACAATTTATTCGATTCTTTGAATTATGAGAGTTGGGAACAAATTTCAATGGAAATTAGCTTTCCCCAATCGAAAATGAATTGTTCCTCAATAGTGAAGTAAAAAATATAAATAACCATACGAAAAACGCTTGCTGAGGATTCTTGTCCCGTTATTCTTGTAAACAACCAAGCAATTTCCTGGAATGGATTTCTAAAGGAACTTGCCTGCAACTTTGTGATATCTTCAGGAACTGCTGTCAGGTCTTCCAGGAACTTGGGTAAGATGTCCAACCCGTTATCATGTTCTTCTAGGAACTTCTTGCAGTCTTGTCCTCTGAAGGTCAATGTTGGCTCCGACAATCTTAACATCTTGTGGAAGACCCGAGGTGACAAAGAAACAAGAGAATGGTCGCACAGTGGAATGATTATTTGGCTTGAAATATATTTTTTGGCGCACCAAGAGACCAACTCCTTATAGTAAAAAACCTTAGGGATGCAACTTGCATAAGTGATTCCAGAGGTCCAAATCACTTCGTTCTAGGTAGAACGAGATGAATAGTAAGAGTATGCCCTAGACCACTGGAAGTTCTGGTCCTGACGTCCAAATATATTGAATGTATCTCCACAAAACTGATGTCGACCTGCTGCCTTAAGTTTATAGGAACATTTGTTTGCTTCATACGATGTTTGAAATGAAGAGTTGGAAGGGATAATATAACGTTGCACAAATCTTGTTCCAATGCGTGTGAATGGGAGATTTTCTCGAGACTTTCACTCATTAATGATAATTTCGACAGCTGTTGCATGATGCGTTGTTAGCATTAAAGAATAGTAATTTCATACATAGAAGTGTGAACATGGAATATACGACAATGAGAAATTAAGCATTGGAGATTTCTTGAATGACCTAACACGACGACTCATGTTTGAGATGAACAATCAGAAGGGAAAATATAACTCTATGCAGATATTGGTTTAATGCGTATATATGAGAGATCTCCTCAAGCGTTTCACTCATTAATGAAAATTTTGACGGTTCCTGCATGCTGATTTGTTAGCATGAAAGGTTACTAATTGCATATTAATAAAGAAGTACGAAGGTTGCAGGGATGGAAAGAGTAATCAAGGAGTGTCTTATTATCGAAAGTGGTTGGGCGGGCTTCAAAACAGGGTTACAAGGGACAACCATTGGAGGTGAGGGCGCAAGGGTCAAATTGTATGTCTCAGAGAGGACATAATAGTACAGTCCAGAGGTCTATTTGTATATTGTGTAAGTCTGGACAATGTTTGCAAGACACAGAACAATGGAGGTGCAAACACGAGTTGCCTATCCTGGAACTCGCAATCGAAAAAGTGGCTCAAGTATGAAATAGAGAAACGACTGGGCAGATTCATTTTCTCCAATATATTGAAACTTGTAATATATATCCCATTGAACCTTGGTCAGGTACAACAAACAGTGACTAAGAAATTGAGATTTCGTGAACCCTCCAACCTGAGGAACCATGAAAGAGATTCCATGAAATGGGCAAGTATGGAAAGCCGTCAGACGAGCTTCAGAATTAGGGTGACAATGGTTCTCCAGGAGATGTGACTTCCTGAAGGTCAAATTGTATATCGTGGAACTCTGTGAATGCAAAATGTGTACCATGAAAGAGGGGATGATATGGATCTTGATGGTCAATTTGTATGTTAGACCCTTTCGCTCATTAATGACATGTTTAAGGTTCATACACGACGAAGTGCTAGCATTAAATCTTGCGAATTGCATTTTCAGAGAGTAGGAAGGTGGCGGGGATAGGGAACAACAAGTAAGGAATGGATAATTATCAAAAGCGGTTGACGATGCTTTGTAATAGGGCTACAAGATACAACTAGCAGAAGTGGGGGGGCCCAGGGTCAAATTGTATTTCTCGGGAGTGTTGGCCGTAGAACATGTAACATGGAAGAGAGCATGATGATGCATTCCTGTAGACAAATTGTATATCGCAAAATTGCGGGTATTGTTTGCTAGTCGTGGAACATTGAAAACACAATCCTGAGCCCGCTAGTCCGACAACCCGCAATGGAAAAAATGTCTAAGTATGAAACAGGGAAAGGGCAGGGAAGACTCGATACACAACACATGTATAATGCCATGGAGATACAACCAACCTAGGGCTAAGTATTGAAACGAATGACGGACGACTGGGTTTGTGACAGGGCATTCCAGTGGACAAATTGTATATAGCGAAACTCTGGGCACTGTTTGCAAGTCGCGGGAGATTCGATACACAATTTTGAGGCCATCAATCTGGGAACCCGCAATCGAAGAAGTGTCCAAGTATTGAATAGGGAAACACTGGGCCAGACTTGTTTTCGCTAAGGGTAAAATTTTATTTCTCATGAGTATTGACCGCAGAACATGTAGCATGGAAGAGGGCATGATGATGCATTTCTGCGGACACATTGTATATCGCGAAATTTCAGGTACTGTTTGTTTGTCGTGAAGCATTGGAAACACAATGTTGAGCCCGCTAGTCTGGCAACCTGCAATCGAAAAAATGTCTAAATATGAAACAGGTAAAGGGCAGGGCAGACTCGATACACAACACATGTACAATGCTATGGAGATACAACCGACCTGGGGCTAAGTATTGAAACAAACGACGGACGACTGGGCTCGTGATGGGGCATTCTAGCAGAAAAATTGTATATTGCGAAACTCCAGGCACTGTTTGAAAGTCGCGGGAGATTCGAAACAAAATTTTGAGGCCGTCAATTCGGGAACCCGCAATTGAAAAAGTGTCAAAGTATTGGATAGGGAAATGTTGGGCCAGAGTTGTTTTTGCTAATATATTGAAATTTGTAATATCTTTTCCATTACCTAGCAATATCTTCTTTGCATGTTGTTGGACAATTTCTATAGGGATGGTTAGATCTTGAGACTTTTTTATATTAATGACGATCTTTATGGTTGTTACATGATAGCGTTTTAGTATTAAAACTTTGGTGTTTCATATTTCGAAAGAAGTATGAGGATGGACGGAACTGGAAACAATGTCTAGGAATTGGATATTTCGTGAACCTGCCAACACGAGGATCCAAAATATGGTGACAAGGTCTCCCCAGAAGACGTAAGGCCCCGACAGTCAAATTGTATCGTTCAAAACATTTGAATGCATAATCTGTAACACAAAAGAGGGGACGATGTCAGAGCCCGACAATCAATTTGTATATGGCAGACATCCGGGTGGCAATTTTTTTGTACCAGTGTGTTCAATTGTCACTAATAATACCATAATTAATGTATATTAGGAAGGAAGTGGAGTCAGTGGGGATGGAAGGAAACGACATATACTTTGAAACATTTGTGAGGCTTGGTAGAGTGAAGATTGCCAGTTCGAGGAGTCCATGGTAGAATCGTAGATCACAAAATTTTTGAGTGCAATATGTATATCATGAAACAAGAAGTAGCAGAGCTCGAAAGCGCCAACTTGACAACCGCGGCCATAAAATTGGCTATGTATGGAAAGGAACAACGACCCGACAATCAATTTGTATATGGAAGATGTCTGGGTGCCAATTTTTGCGTACCAGTGTGTTTAGTTGTCACTAGCAAGACCATAATTAATGTATATTAGTGTTGGCCCTCGACCAAGTTTTGAAGAACCTTGGTCATGTTTGACCATTTTTGGGACTTCGACAGGCTGGTAGAAGACAAAGCACCCAGGCGAAGCACAGATCGCAGGATCTTGCCCTTTTTGTAGGCTTTTTGAGTTATTAGGGTTTATGTAACGGGTATGGGATGTCAGCCCATGAGTTTACCCATGCTTAGGCCTCTTTTGTAATGTATAAATAAGTAGTCAGGCGATGTAAGAGTAGTTATATTTTGGATAAGCCAAAGTGATAAGTGCAAATAGTTGTGAATGCTTTGTGCATACTGTATGTTGAGACTTGCAGAGCTAAGTGCAAGTGATTTGTAGTGCTTTGTGCACTCACTATGTAAGGCTTTGTGCTTTGACCTAACTCGGGGAGGGAGGATCTGACGAGGTGCGTGTAGATATCTTGTCCTTGCGGAGTTGGATCTGTGGCTTGGTTCATGTAAGAAGATCAGAAGAGACTAATAAAGAAGAAGAAGAGTTGGTGGACGTAGCCCCACATTGGGGTGAACCACGTATATCCTATGTCAATGTGCTTTATTGTTCATGTATTTGCTTAGCGCACTGTTTTGATGTATGATAGGTAGATCCATTGATTTTTAGTACTTATTATATGAATGAATTTTAGATCTACTCTGATGCTATGTGCTAGATGGTTAGATGTGCTTAGATCTTGATTAATACTGCGCCATTCTATAATTAGGGTTTTAACTTGCGATGTGAATAGGGGTTAAAGACTAATGAATGTTAATTCCTAAGTGCTTTGTTAAGTATTGCGATCACATATCTGTGTCCCAACTAGGTTGCAGACACATGTGTCATGCAACCCCCCCTGCCTCTACCNGCATTGTTGAAGCATTGAACCCTGGGTCTGCCCCTATGCCAACAAATGGTTCCGTTGCCAGGACATGAAACTGTGATTGCTAGGAACTGAAGAAAAGAGAAAGCTATATGCGTATATCTGTTGCTGTAGTGCACACTATTCTACTTGACTTGCAAAGCTCTGTGCTAAGAGAAGGAAGCCTGATCTGAAGAAAAGAGGTAAGATCTTAAAGCTTTGTGCTCTGGTAAAGGTAAGGTAAGTGGAAATGTTTTCTTCAAAAGTATGAATCTAGGTATGTTTGATAGATCTTGTCTTAGTCTGAAAACTAGGGCACAACTAGAAGAAAGAAGATTCAATATGAATAGATCTGAAAGAAATAGCGAAAGATATGTTATTCCTATGCATAGAGATAATTTTTGGACTAGTAATTGGATGCAGGGTTCAAGAAAGAATTTTTTGCAGGTCCATCACTGTCATCCTAGTGCGCACTACAAGAAAGGTTGGGGATCGTTTAAGAGGAAAAGAGGATTGACATTGTGTTATAACTGCAGAATACCAGGACATCTTGCTAAGGAATTCCCTGGTAGAGGTCCTATTTTTATTTGTTGTAAAGATGTTGGTCATAATGTTTTGGATTGCCGTAGAATGATTGCTAAAGTTCAAAAAATGAACGTGAAACAAGAAAACTACGAAGAAGGTCAAGAGACAAAGAATATACTAGAGGACTAGAAAGAATAAGAGACTATATTATTACAGATGAAAGAAACCCTGAATGATCACAAAGACATCAGTCTACTAGAGATCTTAAAAGAGGAGTTCATATATGTTCGACAACACAAGTATTCCAACAGAGGAAAAACACCTTCAGTAACCACTCACATAACCATATCAAATATTAACACATCGATGTTTTCACATGGTAAAACGCCTACGAGGAAACATCCATGGCCCCAAACAACGCGGCCACTTGGAGAAGTTTATTAATGCAAAGAAAAAGATTACAAAGAGATTTTACAAGAGAATTTCTCATAATCGATCATCGTAAAATGACCCTCCATGCTCTTTAAATAGAGATCATGGACTAATTGAGTGTTAAGCCACAGATTAATGGCCGTTAAGAATGAGGAGAGTATGAACCGTCATATCACTCTATGTCAGGATCATATCGTGATCGTCGGATTTCCTAACTACAAATGCATACTAATGCATACTAAAGAAACACACTAAGAAACACACTTTTACCTAATGACATATTAGACCAAGTAGATCTTAACTAACTCCTAAGTGTCTAAATATCCTAACAATATAAACAAGTATAGGAGACTTCGACATAGACTGTGCATTGGATGCAGAAACATAGGTGAATATCATGACAGAAAGTACTTGGGAAATTTTGGGAAATCCTGCTATGGTTCCTTCATTGGGAGGGATAGGATTGTTTAAAGGAAAGATGATAACCCTGTGCGAAAGACTTAATCATGTACCTATGATTTCCCATGGAACATCGACAGAAGAAGAATTCGAGATCATTAAGTTTGTTGAGAACAACTCTCCTTTTTCACTTTTGTTAGGGAGGACTTGGATTCAGAACGATCAGATCCGAAGGAAAGCAGAAGAGGTAGCTACATAACAGAAAAAGAAAGAATTAAGGGACTTCATAGCCAAGAAAATAGAATGACTAAGAGAAGACCAAGAGGACAAGTCGAAGCAACTGAGGGCCAGAGACCTAGCTTTCGAAGTTGAAATAACACAAGAAGGCTTAAAGAAATTATCCATGCAGGAGAGAAGAACACCTACCCTAGAAATAGTAAGAGAAGAAGTATTACCCTCGAACCCTATGAAAGATCCTCAGCAGTTCGAAGTTACTATGATAAGAGAAGATAAGAATAAGAATGGAAAGAGGAACCTAGAAACTCAGATCATAGGGAAGAAGGCCAAAAATCTCAGTAAGAAGAAAGCAAAGTTATAAAGATTGCAGAAAGTTCCAGAAGAGACTTTGCAGAAGGCAGACTTGTAGAACTTGAACCTTGCCGGAATAGTATAACAATGCAGAAGGGAAATTCGACTTGGTGAATCCATACGACCGTTGGAGGCGTCCCAACCATTAGAACGATGCTCCAGAACAGATAGAAACCCAGTTATTGCCGGAAATATTGCCATTGGACCGTTGGGACCGTGCCATGGATTGAATCGTATTGATTGAGACATTTTGACCCATTGAAGGAATCTGTTACGACGTTGTTTATTTAATCTGTCGAATGTCTCACCGGGGATACTTTTTTAAATTGTGATTATTCGAGCCCATAGAGAATTTATTGCTATCATGCTGTGCTTATTGAGACCTCACCACCCATTTTTCTTACATGAGTGTTTTTCTGCCTACCCGAGATATCTGATCTTGAGCGTGCATGTTGGGCGACATTAGCGCAGTAGAGAAGTCTGTGGAGGAGATCCTAATAGAACTTATGTTTGAGAAGGTCATGCCAGCAGGAGTACATGCCTCATCAATGAGAGGATTGCAAGCATCCCCCTCGATTGCACGTCGATCTGGGCCATCCTGAACTGTGACAAAGAAAAGAAGCAAGCACCATGATGAACTGGTGAATGTGAAGATCATCCTGTCGGTCTTGCCCGACTATATCCCACCTCTAGCTGGTGTGGTTAGTCATGAAAACGTCTCAAGATATTTAAAATACACACTCATCATTGCGTACCTCCCGAAGGGGATACATGTAGTTGGACCGCATCTCGGCTTGATCCATGATCTTAAGATCAATGAATTTAACCTGGGAGATAGGAATAATTATGCATTGCTCACACCGCATAAGTACTTGACAAAGACAATAGGGAAGAAGCCGAAGATATTACCCCAGCCATGGATTAAGGAGGTCATGAGGTCCACTATCCTTAACATAATGAAGATACCCCACTTCGGCTGACATTAGGAGGTTAACACATGCATTAAAATCCTCCTGTCGTGCTACCATGGAGGTTATCTGTGGTTAGATAGGCGCATGACTATGGATTCAACATTGATCCACATAATCACTGGATTAGGCATGCAGGGACCAGACCCTCAGAAATTTTACCCAGGGAAGGCTGCAAATCGCGCCCTGGCGCAATGAATAAAAGACATCTACGATGATGTGGAGAAGGGGAAGCGGGGCTACAAGTTAGCCTCCATCCAAGATGGCACAGTGTGCCTATCTTGCTAGTTGATCACTGATAAGATCGTCAAGAAGAATAGACCAACACAAGTCATGGGGTTTGTCGTCGACCTCGCAGGAAAATGCGTTGAAGGGATGCAGATGAACTGGGTGAGCTACCTCGTCAACCAGTTGGAGCAGGATTTCCGTGAAGCTTAGGACCAGGGCTACGAGTTTCACTTTAGATGGTTACTGATTCTCATTGCCTTTGTCACTTGGGAGATGCCAGAGGGAGTCACCTTCCCTGAAGTTGAGCCATCCGAACCACTGGCCACGAGGTTCACAACCTTGTGGTATTCAAGTGATATGGTGAAGCAGTGGCAGTCAAATGCTGTCTTCCACACTTACTACTTATAGCTCACGCGAGCCATTGAGTCATTGCCCTGAATGACTCCAAATACCTTGCATACTTACAGGCCAATAGCGAAGTTCCGCACATACATGGATTTCATTTACATCACTACGTGCAGAGATGAAAGCAAGGAGGAGTTGTAGTCGTATTACAAATTAACTGATGAAGACATGGAGGAGATAACCAAGGAATGATTGGCTAAATTCATTGTACAAGTCGAGCAGACAGAGCTCTCCAACCCCGATATCATCGAAAGTCTTGTAGTCACTCGAGAATAAAACGATGGACCAAGTAGCGCTAAGAAGAAGAAGAAGAAGGAAGAGGTGCAGGAGATAAATAACGCATCGGAGGAAACTGCATCTGATTCACCTGGAGGAGGAAGAGATGACGAAGAAAAAGGATAAGAAGACAAGCATGAAAAAGGCGAAGTGACACCACCGAAAGATCCCCTTACAGAGGCTGAGACGTAAAATAAAAGGAAGGTTTCTCTGAAGAAACTCTCAGCGCAGAACAAGGTGTGAGACAATAAGCCTCAGTCAGAGAACATACTCACAGTGGATAATATTGACCTCATCATCGCAGCTGTAGCAGACACTTTGAAGGATATTTTGCAACGAAACGAAGCAAAGCAGGAGACAATGTATGACAGGATCGAGGTGGAGCTAAAAGGGCTACAACAAGATCTCTATTCGAGCCGTGCAATGTCTACTGCACCGTCATCATCAGAAGGTATAGAAGTGGGAGATGAGCCTGCCCAACTACGTAGATTAGTAGATGCGACAGAGGCTCGCCTTCGTTGAGTACAGGAGGAAAATGAATAGGCCAAAAAGGCCTCGAAGGAAGAAAAGGAGGAAGCCCTAGAGCAACGTCGGGTTGCACAGTAAGAGAAAGATGACCTCTGAGGGAAGTTTGAAGAGGACAGAGAGAAGATCTAGAGAGAGAAAGATCAGCTGCTTGCGAAGCAGAGTGGAGTTAGAGAAGTAGTAACTAGAGAACTTCGCTCTATGCCGAGCCTGGCATATATGGAAGAGGAGACAACTAAGAGCCAAGTGAGGAAGCTCACTGAATCCATTCAGAAGCTTCAAGAAAGAGTAGAAGAGTTGGAATTGCAAGAAGTGATGAGCACTCCGTAGGAGGTGCGAGATCAAAGGGAAGAAACTTTGAGGAGAGAAGTCGAAAGAATCAAGGCATTGGCTTTAGAATGCAAGAAACTAAGTAACCGAAGTGCGCAGACCTATGAGCACCTTACAAAAGACCTGGAACTAAGGACATAGGAGTCACATCTCCAGGAAGCGAAGCAACAAGCATCGACAATACACACACAGTTGAATCTGCTTACAGTAGTGGAGGAGATGAAAAGGTCACAGGAGCACTGCGCAGTTCAACAATAGGTCACTGCTATCCAGAGTCGAGTTATGGAGGTGACACAACGAATCCAGCTGGTGCAGGATGAAGCCTGCACCCTTTTTGAAGAGCTTGAGGGATAAGGTACACAGCTGGAACAAGTGGTCACCATAGTGGAACAACGCTTGGAAGGGCCTGTCACCGAGAAAGTCATCCAAGAGTTCACCGAGTAGGAGGGTCTGGTGAATCAACAAGTCGAGGTAGCTCGAGCCAAGATAGAGGCCTTTGAAGTAGAATTTCCTAGATCAGAGTGACTCGGGACGAGTCGCATGTGAGTTTTGGGGGCCTGTTGGCCCTTGACCAAGTTTTGAAGAACCTTGGTTGTGTTTGACCATTTTTGGGACTTCGACAGGTTGGTCGAAGACGGAGCACCCATGCGAAGCAAATATTACGAAATCTCGCCCTTTTTGTGGGATTTTTGAGTTATTAGGGTTTATGTAACGAGTATGGGATGTCATCCCATGGGTTTACCCATGCTTAGGCCTCTTTTGTAATGTATAAATAAGTAGCCATACAATGCAAGAGTAGTTAGAGTTCGGATAAGCCAGAGTGTTAAGTGAAAATAGTTGTGAATGCTTTGTGCATACTGTATGTTGAGACTTGCAGAGCTAAGTGCACGTGATTTGTAGTGCTTTGTGCATAGACTATGTAAGGCTCTGTGCTTTGACATAACTCAGGGAGGGAGGATCTAGCGAGGTACGTGCAGATCTCCTGTCCTTGCAGAGTTGGATCTGTGGCTTGGTGCATGTAAGAAGATTGAAAGAGACTAACAAAGAAGAATAAGAGTTGGTGGACGTAGCCCCACACTGGGGTGAACCACGTATATCCTGTGTCAATGTGCTTTGTGTTATATTGTTCAAGTATTTTCTTAGCGCACTGTTTTGATGTATGATAGGTAGATCCATTGATGTTTAGTACTTATTATATGAATGAATGTTAGATTTACTCTGATGCTATGTGATAGATGGTTAGATGTGCTTAGATCTTGAATAATACTGCGATGTTTTGTAATTAGGGTTTTAACCTGCGATGTGAATAGGGGTTAAAGACTAATGAATGTTAATTGATAAGTGATTTGTTAAGTATTGTGATCACATATTTGTGTCCCACCTAGGTTGTAGACACCTGAGTCCTGCAACCCCCCCGCCTCTACCTCGGGTGAGACTTCATCTTCTTCGTAGGTGTTGCCGAAATAGCCGGTAGTTAGGGTTTTGTTGGTGTACTGTTGAAGCGTTGAACCCTGGGTTTTCCCTTGTGCCAACAATTAGGAAGGATGCAAATTCAGTGGAGATGGAAGGCAGGGATAGATACTTTGAAACATTTGTGACGCTTGGTAGAGTGAATATTGCGAGTTCGAGGAGTCCACAGTGGAATCGTAGATCACAAAAGTTTTGAGTGCAATATGTATATCAGGGAACAAGAAGTAGCAGAGTTCGAAAGCGCCAACCCAACAACCGTAGCCATAAAATTGGCTAAGTATGGAAGGGAGCAACGGTCAATTGGATTCGTCATGTGATGATATAGATGGAGATGAAGATATGTCAGCCCACCAACGCTAGAACCCGTGATCATAGAAATGTGACTAAGTATATAACCATAAAGCGGTAATAGAGGAGAAGAAGAAAAGGGAAAAAGGGCTAAGTATCTCACAGTAGAACATCTACTATTGTTTATTAATGGTAATCTTTTCGAACCCCTGGTGAGTTATTACTAGTAAAAGCATAAATTACAAATCACAAAAGTTCTTTGGGTGCAAAATGTATATGACAGAACAAGGAACAAAAGTGCTAGATACCGCAAACCCAGGACCTGGTGGTCAGATAATTGGCTAAGTATTGAAGGGGACTGCGGTTAGTCGGGCCGATGGTGTGAAGATATAGATAAAGATAATCATATTCAAATCTGCAAATCCAGCAACGGTTCACAAATTACGTTCAAATCCATAAGAAATAGAAAGATAAAAAACCAGCGGACGATTGGGCTCGTGACGGGGCATTCCAACAAACAAATTGTATATTGCGGAACTCCGGGCACTGTTTGCAAGTCGCGGAAGATTCGAAACACAATTTTGAGGCCGTCAATTCGGGAACCCACAATCGAAAAAGTGTCCAAGTATGGAATAGGGAAATGCTGACCCAGACTTGTTTTTGCTAATATATTGAAATTTGTATTAGCTCTGCCATTACCTGGGAAGATCTTCTTTGCATGTTTTTGGACATGTTCTGTAGTGATGGTTAGTCCTCAAGACTTTTTCTTATTAATGACGATCTTTATGGTTGTTGCATGATGACATTTTAGTATTAATCATTTGGTGTTGCATATTTGGAAAGAAGTACGATGATGGGCAGAACACGAAACAATGACTAGGAATTGGAGATTTCGTGAACCCGCCAACGCGAGGATCCAAAATAGGGTCAGAAGGTCTCCCCAGAAGACGCCATACCTCGATGGTCAAATTGTATTAGTCTCAACATCTGAATGCATAATGTGTAACATGGAAGACAGGATGATGTAGGAGTTTGATAGTCAATTTATATATGGCGGAGGTCTGGATGCCAATTGTTTCGTACTAGTGTGTTCAGTTGTCACTAGTAAGACCATAATTAATGTATATTAGGAATGATGCGAAGTACTTTGAGACATCTTGCGAGGTCAAGGAGTCCACGGTGGAATTTTAGATCACCAAACTTTTGAGTGAAAGATGTATATTACGATGCAAGAAGCAATAGAGTTTGAAAGCGCCAACCCGACAACCACAACCATAAAATTGGTTAAGTATGGAAAGGAACAACGGTCGGTCAGATTTGTCATGTGAGGATATAGATGGAGATGAAGATATGTCAGCCCGACAAACCCTGGAGGCCGCGATCTTAGAAATGCGATTAAGTATATAACCAGAAAATGATAATAGACGGGAAGAAGAAAAGGGGAAAAGGGCTAAGTATCTCACAGAAGAAAATCCACTGTTCGTTTATAATGCCAATCTTTTTGAACACCTACTGAGTTCTCACTAGTAAAAGAACAAATTGCAGATCATGGAAGTTCTTTGGCTGCAAGATGTATATGAAGGAACATGGGACATAAGTGTTGGATACCGCAAACCCAGAACCTGGTGGTCAGATAATTGGCTAAGTACTGACCAAGAGAGTTTTTATATTTATTCCCATAGTATTCATATTAATATATATTAGTAGTTTTTTTTTGGTTCAAATGTAAATCATCTTCCAATTTTTAGGATGCTATTTGGTTTGCAAATTTCGTTGAAACCAATAAGAAATAGAAAGAAAAAAAAGAAGAATATATATA
>JASDQU011441040.1:0-12122 GCA_032191745.1 Picea mariana
AGTTGCCTGATTTCAGTGTTGAAAGACACACCTTAGTCACCATCTTCCAAGATAATCCGAGTCTTCCATCATTCTTCATTGATTCTGCAGTGCTCCCATATTCTGGGTATTATCTTTTAGTTGCTTATTTGTATTCCAACTAAGATCCTTTTGTCTTTGATCTAGCTGACTGTTGTTATTTTATTCATCCCCAATTGCTTATTTATATTCCAGCTACGATCCTTTGTATGTTGATCTAGTCGAGTATTGTCAGTTATTTAGCCGCATTCGACCATTTTGTAATCCACATAGATATCATAATACAAACTTTGCATTCCTTTTTCACGTTTATTATTTGTATGATCATTTATATGTTGTAAACCTTTGATCCTACACACACTTTAGCAACGTTTCCTAGACTATCCAAGTCAGGAACATTACACATATTGTTGTTGAGGAATTGAAGTAGAGTTAAGTAACATATTAGGCATATAAAGGCTTATGGATCTATACTCCTCAAATAATGCATACATTACTATAAGCATAATTAGTGATAGTCAACTTGGAACAATAAAGTACCCCTACTAAATTTATGTTTGAATAAAGAGAGTAAATAGAGAGTAAATGTATGACTGTTTATACACCAAGGGAGCATATTATTGTTAAGTAATTGAATTATAATTATGTAACATATTAAGCATATCAAGGCTTATGGATGTATAATCCTAAGGCATACATTGATAGAAGCATACTTAGTGATAACTCAAATTGGAACAATAGAGTGTCCCCACTAGAATTCTAATGTCATTAGCTAGTAATTATTGGCCTCCAATGATTTTGCTAATCTTGAATTATTGTTTTCCCAAAAACAACACTAACCCCATTGTTTTCCCAACAATAACACACCCAAATCTATGGATAATTCTTTTGTAGATGACTTCAAATTAGAGGAAACATTCAAGGTTTCTCTAAATATAATCATCGAATATAATCGTGAAGGAGGAGGTTTCATTCAGGGAGGAGGGTAGAATAGTAATATTTAGGAAGAAGAAAATTAGCATGTTGCATCAGTCGATACCAAAGGGGCCCTAGAATCTAACAATGGAGTTTCCCATCCCACAACATACCCTGAATTTCTTCATTATTTTCCAAAGGCTCCTAACCTTTAGGTTTTTATTGTAAGTACTACATTGAAGTAGATCCATTTGAACTATTAATTTATTTACATAAGTACCTAATACAATGTATTTTCCCATCCCACCACATACCCTGAATTTCTTCGTTATTATCCCAAGGGTCCTAACCTTGAGGTTTTTCTTGTAAGTACTACATTGGATTAGATTTGTTTGAACAATTCATGTATGAACATAAGTACCTAATGCGACCCATATTACCAATTTTAGTTGGAACTTATCCAACCAAATATTTTTTTTGCAAAATAAGCAGATTTTAAGTTGTTGCAATTTCTAGGTGATTTGGAATGGACCTTAAAGTGAATTTCAAGACAAATTGAAATATTGTACTTTTTTGAATCTTTCAAGTGTGCTTGGATTCATAATTATTTAAATATTTGTAGCAACATATATAATTTCCTAAGGTCATGTTGTGAATCTGTTTCATGTAGAGAGCACTTAAAAGGTTGTTGGACAAAATTAAATACAACTGATATTTTAGGAGGCCTCCAACTATTGACAATATATTTCCATGGAATCTATTGTGAAACTTGTGCACACCTCCAATATAATTCAATCCCTATCATGGGACATATCTTCCCCAATGTTTTTTTTTAATAAAGGAAAAAATTTCTAAGCTGTTAAAGTTGCCCCAAATAATCATCTAAAATATCCCCTCCACTTTCCTATTTAGTATTTGCTCTAGTATTTAGCTCCCTTTTAAACTTTTCCATCACAATTATCACATGATGCACCGAATATGTTGTCCACTTCCTTATTTAGTATTTTCTCTAATATTTAGCTCACTTTTTAACTTTTTCATCCAAATTATCATATGTTCCATGCATTGCTCTTAGGTAGTAAGATATCATAATCAATCTAATAGAGCTCTAACAAAAGCACAAATTTAGTGCTCATGGGAAGTAATATAGCATAATCAATCTAATCGATCTCTAAAGAAAAAATTTAAACCAACAAACTATAAATACCTTAATACATTTTTCTCCTATCCCAAACTCTCAATCTTTCATTTGAGGGAAGAGATTTTTTTTTTTTTCTCAAATAAGTTTTAACTTTAATTTTTTTTTATTATGATTAATTGCATGTTTGTCTTCCTTCACTATAATAATAATATGACCTATCTAATTTTCAACAAGGCATTTGCATCTCTTTGAAGAGTTTTGCAGCCTCTTCCCTTAGTTGTAGTCTACCACAAGTAGAAAGAAACTATTTGGAACAGGGTTAGGCTTGATATATATAGCTCCTCTTCCACCTCCCTTCAATGGATAAATAGCTTCTCATCTCTACCTCCCTCTCTCTAACCATTTATATGTTATAGATAGAGACAAATCCCCTCTCTCTCTTCAACAAAATATTCAAGTTGTTTTAGTTTTCATGGAGGATGATTCATTCTTTTTCAAATATGTGGATTTTTTAGTTTTGAATTGTTACCGTGTATAATTTAGCACTAATTCATTTTCTTATTTTTTTTAGTGTTCTTAGGATGTCTTGTCCATAGCATGATGGCAGAGAAGCTAGATAAGTTCTTTGATCTCATTGTTAATGGTATTCTCCTCTATTGAGGACCAATAAAAACCTTATGATAATATGAATTGGATATGTTCATTGTAAATTTTTCTATTATGAAAATATTATTGAGAGTATTTTTAAAAACTTATTATACAATTTATTCCAAAAAGTTTAAGCTCAACATAGTATTTTTTCTTGTTTTGTTTTTGGTTAGGGTTCCCCAAGGTTGAGGATATCTATTTTATTTGGATTGTATGTTATAAAATATGTGATTCTTTTCCCTCTTTAATACCCATACAAATCCTTGGCTCCCAAATGCAAGATATATTTTCATTCAATTTTTTACTAAGATCATCCAATTAAACTCATAACCCATCTTCCATAGTGAGTTAAAGTCGAAGTTCATAAATTATAATTGGAAGACAATTTCAGATCATTGTCTTCACTTTTGAATTCCAAAGCTTATATACTATGTCATTATAAAAACAATTGATACATTTCACAAGGCCACAAATAGAAACATTTATAGGTTCTCTTATAACATAGATTAAAATTCAAAATTTTGATCAGAGTAGGTACTTTTAACTTTATACTTGTTTACTTTTTTTTTCTTGCTTAGTCTTGATTTGATATCTGTAGTATAGCTTTAATATTAAGTTTAAGTTTTGATTAGGTTTAGATCTTATTTTAGTTTTTCAATAATGTTAATATTAATTATTAATTTTAAGTTTCATTTAATTTAGATTGATTATAACATAAGGTTTATTTCTCTGTGAATAATGTGTATAAATAGTTAATACTTTGACATTTTATATTAATAAGCGTTTTTGTATATATGTACTTAGGATAAAATTGTTATTAAAATAGATTATATATAATTTGTAATTAGTTACAATATATGTTATAGTTGCTAGGTTTAAATCCTTTACCAAAATCAAATGTTTTCTCAATCGGCTTCCAAGTCTAATGGTTCACAAGCTCTGTTTTAATTCTTGGTCAAATATTGAGGAAGGAAGGGTGAATTAGGTTAAAAAACCCTCTTTCAAAAACACCATGTTTGAAAAATCATGGAGAGGATATACAGTTAAGGAGTGTGTAGTTGAAGAATGCAAGGAAAGCGAAAGGAATCAACTCTTCCAGTTGCAATAAATTAGAAACTGTCTACAACAAATCAGGAATCTACAAATCATATTCTAGAAACCCTAATTTTATACTTATATTTTGAAATTAGTTGTCTTAACCACTCTTGGTTACAAGTCCTAGAAGTAACATCCCCCTTTTGCACGCACTAAGCGAACTTATTCTTTGAGGACACCTACTTGCATGTCATCCAGATTATTATACTATTGGGCATTTGAATTGTGATTATGAGACATTATGGATTGATGACATGTTATTTTGTTGTATTGACATAGACAGGTGCTATTGACTCAGTTTTTCTGAGTGTGTATGATTTTGGACCTCGAGGATGCAGAGGCATCGATGAAATCCCTTAAACTCCGAGTCAAGTAAGGGAGTGGACAATTGCAGTTTGATTGTTGTATATATGACCTATGTGCATCTGATTAGATGTTATGATTATGGATTTTATTCTGACATGATTCCTTGATGATGCAAGCTGACGATAACTTGTCGACCAGACTCACATGTGGATTTGAGGGGTCACGCATGACTACCATAGACATTCAGGGAGAGGTGTGGACAACAACCCTGCCACAACCTAATAGCACTCCCATCGTGGCTCTAACTGTAGGTTAACTACTACCTAGTTCATGAAGACCCATGATGTCATGAGGGAAAACTGCGATAGTCACTCAAGATGATTCTAAGGGCATGCAATAAGTCAGGGAACTTATTCCTTAGAGGCCCTTAGTCTCCCACAATATTGCCTGACGAAGTATTGACTCCAGGGGTTTTTTATGTCTACCAAGTCATTTAAGAGGCAAGTGGCACCCTTGGAGCACATAGTGCGTCGTGAAGGGCACATTGCACAAGGGAAACAAAATGATGTGAGTGGAACCCTTGGAGCACTTAGTGCGTCCTGAATGAAATGTCACACAAGGGAAACATAATGAGGTGAGTGGCACCCTAAGAGCAATTAGTGCACCCTGAAGGGCACGTCGCGCAAGGGAAACAAAATGAGGCAAGTTGTACACTTGGAGCACCTATTGTGTCGTGAAGGGCACATCACATTGCTAAATAATAAATGAATAAATTTAGATGGCCTTAGAATGAATTATGTGATAAGAAAGTTTTAAAAACAATATTTCCCTAATCAAAATGTCGCCTAGCCGCGGAAATTAAAATCCAGGTCTACAATAATACTTGTGGTAAAAAATAAAAATAAATAATAATCATCTTTAAACATGTGACAAAAAGGGGGTAGGAAACTCAATTAAATTAATAAAATCAAATTACTCTAGGGGATTAAATTTTTAAAAAGGGGGGTATTGATTGTTTTGTTACTTATGCTAATTAAAAATGTATTAATTAAAAAGAAAAGGGGAAAAGGGTAATTTCCTACACTTGCTAATTTGAGTTTTAGAGAAAAAGGGAAAGAGGGAAATTTAAAATAATTAGGAAACTAAGGGAAAAATGGTGAAACATAAAGAGAAAGGGAAACATAAGAAAAAAGGTAGAATGACTAATTTAGTAAGGTATCTTGTCATTAAGAAATTTCTAAATTGAACTCAACTAAGAATTAGTGAGGGGATAAGTCATTAAAATGTGTAAGGGAATATGAGGACACCTAGGAGCGATTATAGGAATGATTTTAGGTGGGTGAGGGAAATAGTAGTAATGAAATAATTAATGAAATTAATTTTTGGTGAAACGAAGGGGATGGGTGACACATGTACGAGGAGGATTTTTCTAAATTATATTTTTGAACAATAAATTAAATGTGAAATTTGGAAACAAAATGACTTAGAAACTCTATATAAAGGAGGGAGGAGGAGAAGAATGGATCTCTTATGTTATGCATAACATTATGTTGTAGATTTTTTTGACTTGATAACGTTATGGGATACCCAGTTTCGTGAGGAGTGGTAGCTCAACCTTGCGAGGAGAKATGGGAGATAGTTGTTCTCTGGTTTAGTGTGTGTGGCCCCTTTGCAGATCATGGGGCTAAGGGGGAAGAASAGTACCCCTAGAATTGGCTGGGAGGTATCGGTGAAGTCGCAACAGTCGACAATCAGGAGCTACACAGAGCATTCAGGACAACGACTCGGATCGAGCGACYTGGGTTATGGTACACATGTTTTCATTCTGCATGGTAGATTACTATTGACCTTACGCTTTCATTTCTGTACCTTTTAACTGTGTAAATAAGGTGTTTGACATAGAATTTTAAACGATAACTTAAATTTCCCATAGCATTAAGCTTGTTGCTTGACTTGATTCCCTTGGCATTTGATCCCTGAATGTTGTGACTATTCTATTGGTTTTACTAATTTGTTTTGATAAGTTGTGCTTTTTAATTCGTCATCATCCATAGTTCACCATTCCATGCCTAAGAAGATAGCCAAGATTCGGATCGACGATCGTCACTTCCATGTTAATAGACCTATATATCCTAATGCCCTGCTTTTCTATGCGTGGATGATGAGTGAAGGATGTTTTCCAAATGTCTAACCTTGTTGATTGTTCTTGGTTGATTGATTATCTTGTGCTTTCTTGTGATTGAATACGTCTCTGTATTGCCAATCTTTTCCCACTGCAAGTATTCAACCACAATTTCTTTTTCTCTGCAATTATTTACAGTTCGATGGTGAATAGATCTATGTATTTAATCCATAGTTTACTCTGCGATTTATTATTTTTGATGGCAATTTACTTTGAGTTTTTGATGCACTAAACCTCGAAAATTTTCCTCTGTGTTTTATTAGATCTAATGGAAAATATCCTTTGCAATTCAACACTTTCCTTTTCTCTGTGTTTTCCCTAATTTTGGCCTACAAAATTTTTTCCTCCGTCATTTATTCCATTTAAGGCGAATTTACTCCTCGTTTTGATACCTTTGCCAACGAATTTCCTAGGCAATTTATTATGGTTGAAGGCAATTTTTACTTGGCGGTGTTACAACTTACTGACTGCTTATATATTCTTTTCTCTGCATTTTACATTGAGTCTTTAAATGACAACATTTCCTTCACCTTATATTGACTACCATTTCGTATGAAAAACTCAATATTTTGTTTTATGAACCCAACAAACTGGATATAAAACTCAACGATTTTTTTATGATAAAACTCAGCCAACATTCATTTCATTTTTCTGGGTGTTTACCCAACATCCAAATCGATTTCCTTGGCGAATTAACATTGAAATTTTTACATTTAACTTTTACCCAACCACTTCAATTATTGCGCGACTAGTCCCTAGGTTTTGTGATGGCTTAACTTTTGGGATGTTATGGTATGCCTGCGGTTCTTTTAAGACTGCAATCGTTCCCCTTATTTGCATCACAATTTTTCCCTTTATATAATGTACATGGTCACCTGTTATGCACAACAATTCCACCTTTAAGATTGCAAATCGTTACCCATTTTTTTTCATTAAATATCAATGAATAGCATCGAGGTGGCAATTATTTATATAGAGCATAATAGCATCAAAGTCACATTTAATAGCTGAACCTAAAATTTAATTATAAACAACAAGATAGCATTGAAATTTCATTGAATAGTGTAGAAATGGATTCTATTTATAACCGCATAACAACATTAAAATGGCATTAAAATTTTCATTGAAATGACGGTCATTTATTGACAACAACCACTTATATAATTTAGACAACGATTGCAATTTAATCGCCAACAAATTTTATTTATGATGGACAACATGTTCTAATTAATATTGTTGATAGTGTTATAACCTGTGATATATAAGGAGGTTGATTAATAATGTTACATTAAGAACGATATATATTGATATAGTTAATATCGTTATGTATTGTTAAATTGTTAAATTAGATTAGTGTTTATTGATTAATTAGGACTTGTCAAATTAGACAACATTGTTGATTATATAATGAAGCAGTGTAAGATAACTTTTAAATGATGAGTAGTGAACTTACTTTAATAGACATGTACCTTGTTGACAAGTGTGTTGATTTGTTGAGTTGTTTATTAGTTCACTCTTGATAACGTTTATTCCATTAGTAGCATTACAATAGTTTACCCTTCGCTCCTAGACTTCATTCTTAAATTTTAGGGATTCTTGGTTGTCATCGAGTCATTTAATGGATTGTGCATTTTTTGAGTGATGTTTTCATGCCCTTAGCGCATCGGATTTATTTTGAGACCGTTGTCTAGATAGGTTATGATGTGCCAAGTTTATTGTTGCAGCTATCGCCTGGGGATGACATGAATCCTAATGAGGGTATCATGGCGCACCCTATTAGATAGAGGCGAATGATCACTTGACCGTAGTCGGTGCTTTTGGTGATGGGTTTTGTTGATTTTTGTAAATTCATGTTGGCACTTGGGTTTGTAATGATTTCAACCGTTTGGTTGCACGCCATAAAGGTTCTAGTTATTGGTCTTCAAGACTGTTGTGTCGATATGGTGGGTGTTGTCCTTAGCTTGTGGGAGTTGTCATGTTTGTTTCAGGTGGGAGGTCATTTCTATCTTCTTGATTACACATGTCTCGACCAGTTTCTCATTGTGTTAGCAGGTTGAGTTGTAGTTGTCTGCTACCTAAACTGCATGCTTTTGTTCATCATCAGTTGTGTGGTTCAAATGTTGTCGTCATTGTCGTCCTCCCTAAAAAAAAAGAAATTGCACTTTTTCTTCCCTTGTAGTCATAATGATTGGGGTATTTACATAAGGTATCAAAGTGGTTTCAAACCACAACTTGGGAAAACTTCGGCTTTTGTTAACAAGATATTTGATTATAATGTTGCTAATTAAGTTGCTTGTATTCGTGTAGGTAATAATGGTTAGAGGATGTCACGAAGGTAGACGACGAGGTGCTAGGGGAGTAGGCGTGACGCCTCTAGTAGCATCCATGCCTGAGGGGTCTAACCCCCATGGAGACGAATAGGTAGTTAGGTAGGAGAAGATAGAGGTGGGTGATGTGGTTGGGCTGACGAGGTCCTTTCAATGCATGTTTGAGGCACTAATCATCTGTTTGGACAAAGATGAGGCCAGGGTGCTAGCACGCCTTGAGGATACATCGCATGATCTGGTTGGTACTATTAGCATTCACCACGAACTCGAGAAGGTCAAAGTTCCCAAGTTCTTTGGTGCCTCAGATGACGCAGCCGTCAAGGTATGGTTGAAGAATATGAAAATGTGTTTTTAGCTTCACAACTATACCTCCAACATGAAGGTTCGCATGGCAGTCTTTAAATTGAAGGGTAGTTCTCTTATATGGTGGAAGACGCTCCTACCACTATTGAACATGGTCGTCGAAGACATGTCATGGGAACTATTCAAGGAACAGTTCCGAGAGAGGTAAATATTAGATGAATTCATTGAGTGTTATCTCAATGATTTCAATGCCTTATGATAGGGTGGATGTACGGTGCCCAAGTACGAGGATCATTTTATGAAGTTGCTTCAGTATTCTCAACACTTTAATACTGATAAAATTAAGGTCAATAGGTTCTCGTTCGGCCTTAATGCTAGTATATGTGAAAAGGTTAGGATTATGATGCCTCAGACCTTGCATGATGTCATTCAGAAGGGCCTCATAAAAGAGGAGGATATTATCAGTTGGGGTCAGAGCAGTACTCCAACGAGACTCACAGGGCTGGTGTCATCTGTTGTGCAACAACATCACACAACAACCAGACATACGCCAAGACATCATGGCTTCTGGAGAGGATCAACTTTCACTACACCTCAACGACCCTCACCACAACAAAAAACTCCTTAGTTACAGTATTTGAGAATGGAACTGAAGGAGTTGTTGGACCTGGGACTTATACGTCCAAGTGTGTCACCATGGGGTGCATCTGTTATTTTCATATGAAAGAAGGATTGGTCATGCTGAATCTGCAATGAATACCATCAATTGAACAAGGAAGTGATCAAGAATTAGTATCCACTGCTAAGGATTGATGATCTATTCGATCAGATGAAGGGTGCAACGACGTTTTCCAAGATCGATTTGCGATCAGGGTATGACTAGTTATAGATGAAGGAGAATGACATCCCTAAGACCGCCTTTAAGACGAGGTTTGGACATTATGAGTTTACTATTTTACCATTTGGAATGACGAACTCCTTAGGGGTATTTATGAGTTTGATGAACAAGTTGCTCTGCGAGTACATGAAAAAGTTTGTTTGGACCGAAAAATGTGGGAAGGAATTTCAGAGGCTCAAGGAGATGTTGACAATGATACCAATACTAAAGGTCCTTGACATGGACATGAAATTCTTGGTATGCACTGACGCATCCAAGGACGAATTAGGAAAATTCTTCATGCAAGACTGTTGAGTGATCGCTTCCATCTAGAGGAAACTAAGAAGGCATGAGGAGAACTATGCAACACACAATTTGGTGTTGTTAGCCATTGTATATGACTTGAAGGTTTGGAGACACTACCTTGTTGGAAAAAAAATTGAACTAAATATGGACCATTGTTGACTACAACACATCTTTACGCAAAGAGACCTAAATGTGCAACAACAGTGTTGGTCAGAATTTATTAGCGAGTACGATTTTGATATTACTTACATAAAGGGAACAATGAACCGAGTGGCAGATTCATTGAATCAGAGACCACGCATCTTTTTGGTGTTTCCTCTTCAGATGAATCTATGTGAAAAGATTCTAACTTTACAGTGCGATGATGACCAGTACAAATAGGTCAAAGATTTTATTGGACAAAACACAATGATGGTACTGATATTTGAAGGATTTACGTTTGACGATGATGGATTATTGAGGTTTAAAAATTGGATTTGTGCACCACTAAACAACAAGTTGAGGAGTTTGATCCTAAATGAGGCTCACAGAGTAGTGTACATGGCTCACCCAGGAGTCATGAAGATGAGGGATGACCTTAAACCCTTATTATTCTGGAAAGGAATGAAGGCAAAAATAGCCAACTATGTGGCCAGATGTATAGAATTTCAATAGGTAAAGGCTGAACATAGACATCCAGCAGGATTACTATAGCCACACGCTATTACAGAGTCAATGGGAGGTCATTTCGATGGATTTCATTACTGGATTGTCACTGAAAAAAAGGATACACGACTCAATTTTTGTGGTAGTCTATGCTCTGACGAAGAGTGCTCATTTTATTCCAGTACATGCAATGTATCAGGCATCTAATAGAGATAGAATTTTCATCAATGAGATTGTGAGGCTGCATGGCATGCCTAAGAGGATTATATCTGATCGAGGATCAGTGTTTACCAAATGATTTTAGACTAGTTTCCAAGAGGCCTTTGGAACCCAACTTAAATTTAGTACTGCATATCGCCTAGAGATTGACGGGAAGGCTAAACGAACAAACAAAATCTTGGAAGACATGTTTCACATGTACGTGATGGACCAACAAAAGAGTTGGGAAGAATTGTTTCCATTGGTAGAATTTGCTTATAAAAACAATTACCAAAGCACCATTAAGATGCAACCTTTTGAGTTCCTTTATGGTTGACCATGTCAGATGCCCTTGAATTGGGATCGACTTAGGGATAGGGTCCTGGTGGGACCAGAAGCGATTCAAGAAATGGAATATAAAATGCAAAAAATAAGACAAAGGATCAAGGAAGCGTTAGATCGACATAAGTGTTATGCTGATGTGCACCATGTAGACCATAGTTACAAAGTTGGTGATAGAATCTTCTTGCAGGTAAAACCACATAAAAGTTCGATCAATTTTAGAAAGGGAGCTAAACACTCTCCTAAGTTCATGGGACCTTTTGATATTGTGAAGAGGAAGGGGCCCATGGCCTATCAACTGGCCTTGCCTGATTATTTGAGGGGTATGCACGATGTTTTTCACGTATCTGTTTTGATGCATTATATTAGTGATCCTACACATGTTGTTGAAATGATTTCCTTGTAGGTGTCAGAATATGGGCTGCTCATGGATAAGCTGATCCATATCCTGGATCATCGCATTCGACAACTATGGAGTTGAACAGTAGATAAGTTCAAGGTCTAGTGGGACAACTATAGTCCGCACTCGGTAACCTAGGAGGATGCATATGATATGCACCAACAGTTTCCATTTTTGTTTGATAGATTGACTTATGATATTGGGATATGATGTAGACCCCTTATCCCTCCTTAGGGCTACGTGACCTCCTGGTCAGGATCTTCTGGTTCAGAAGCCGAAATGGCTCTTCTGGTTCTGAACTACAACCCTTCGAATGAACACACAGGTCCCTCACCAATGCTTGATTGGATTTTCCATGCGCCAAGCTTGAGCTCCCATAGCACATGACCAAGAACTGTGTCCTTGTGCTAATCCAAAAA
>JASDQU011441044.1:14397-30331 GCA_032191745.1 Picea mariana
ATAGTAAGTGCATACAACAATTCACATTCAAAACAAATTAATGCTCAGAAACAACACTGACAAAACTCCCTATGAGCTATGGAAAGGAAGACTAGCAAATGTGAAGCACTTCGGAGTTTCGGAAAGCAAATGTTACATCAAAAGAGAAGATGGAAGAATGGGAAAGTTTTACTCTCATGTGGACAAATGAGTACTTGTTGGTTACTCAAGTACAAGGAAATCATACAAGTGTTACAACTTGAGACTGAACAAATTTGTGGAAAGCATCAACGTAACAATTGATGAAATAGGTAGACAAGAATTAAAGGAAGAAGAAAATGAATCAATGGAACAACTTTATGAAAAAGAAATAGAATATGAAAAAGAAGAGGAAGATGAAGAGGATCCGACAAAAGAAGAAGAGAAAGTTCAGAAAGTGCCTCCAAAGACACATAATAGACAAGTACAAAAGAATCATCCTTCATATCAGATTATCGAAAAAAATGATGTAGGAGTTGAGACTAGAAGAAGAATGTGTTCACCAGAACAAACACACCTAGCACTCACATCTACAATTGAACCAACCTATTTTGAAGAGGCTAGCAAGGATGTATTTTGGAATAAAGCCATGGATGAAGAATTGGATCAAATAGAGAAAAATGACAGTTGGGAATTGGTTCCAAGACCAAAGGATAAGAATGTGATCGACACAAAGTGGGTATATAGGAATAAATTGAATGAAGATGGACAGGTTACAAGGAACAAAGCTAGATTGGTATTTAAAGGATATGCACAAGTTGAAGGAATTGAATTTGAAGAGACATTTCCTCAGTTGCCAGAATGGAAGCAATTTGATTGCTTTTAGCTTATGCATGTTTCAAAAATATTAAACTGTATCAGATGGACATAAAATCAATTTTTTTGAATGGGGAACTTGAAGAAGAAGTCTACATTGAACAACCAGAAGGATTTCANAACTGTATCAGATGGACATAAAATCAATTTTTTTGAATGGGGAACTTGAAGAAGAAGTATACATTGAACAACCAGAAGGATTTCAATTGTCAGAGAATGCAGATTATGTGTGTAAATTAAAGAAGGCCTTGTATGGTCTAAAACAAGCTCCTAGAGCATGGTAATCTAAACTAGATAAATATCTACAATAGGCAGGGTTCAGAAAAGGAAGTGCATACAACAACCTCTACATCAAGGTAAGTAAAGATAGTATTTTATTAATTGAAGTTTATGTTGATGATACTATTTTTGGTAGTAATGATGACAGGTTAAGCCAAAAAAATTGCAAAGGATATAAAGAAGGAATTTGAAATGTCATTACTTGGAGAGCTATCCTTCTTTCTGGGACTTCAGATACATCAAAGAAACCAAGGAATTTTTATTTCTCAAACCAAGTATATCAAAGAAATCCTAAAGAGGTTCAAAATGGAAGATTGCAAACCAATTATCACTCCCTTGCAAACCAGTTGGAAGTTGAGAAAAGATGATGATTCAAAGTATACAAATCAAAGGCAATATAGGTCAATGATTGGTAGACTACTGTATGTGATAACATCCATACCAGATGTAATGCAAGCAGTTGGACAGGTGGCATGATTTAAAGAAGCACCAAAGGAATCACATGTATTAGAAGTGAAGAGGATTTTCAGATATCTCAAAGGAACAAAAGAGTTTAGATTATGGTATCCAAAAGGAAAGGATTATCACGTATTTCCTACACAGATGTAGATTGGGTAGGTTTTATTGATGACCGAAGAAGCACCAGTGGAGCAATGTTCTACTTGGGTGAGTGTTTGGTATCATGGATAAGCAAGAAACAATCATCAATATCTTTATCTATAGCTGTGGAAGAGTATATTGTAGCAGCAACATGTTGTACACAGGTTCTTTGGATGAAACAAACTCTAACAGATATATCGGTGGAGTATGATGAGCCCATTCCAATCTATTTTGATAATACAAGTGCCATCAGTATCTCAAAGAACCCGATGATGCACTCCAAGACGAAGCAAATTCCAATCAAGTATCACTTTCTACGGGAACAGGGTGCAGACAATAACATTAGAGTTGATTATGTGGGCACAAAAGAACAAGTGGTAGACATATTTACAAAACCACTTCCACGGGAAGACTTTGAGTATCTTCACTAGAGACTCAAAGTTATTTCTACTCCAAAATGAATGATTTTGAATGATTATCTTATATGTATTAGATGTACATGAGGAAGCACTATAAAGAGGATAGTTCAGTTAGGGGGAGCAGCCCCGGATGGTAAGATACATTTTCCATTGATGAAAAAGGGAGAGATATTTATCAGATGTAGAGGACAAAGGAATGATTCCATGGGGAGAAATGGTCACAGAGATGTAGAGGACAGAGGCATGGTTCCAGGGGGAGCATGAGTAATATGAATTCATCATTTCATGACATGATTTCAGTATTGCATCAGAGTGTTTCCATCAATGCCAAAGGGGGATATTTTTATTAAGGTTGGTTTTCATTGATGTCAACCCTTGAAGAAACTCTGGTAGCAAATTCTGGTAGCACAAAGTTTTGGGTAATGGACCCAAGTTTGTTTGATGTAAAGATGAATCATTATTGTCTTGTCATAGTTGATAATAAGTACAAATGGATGAACTCTAAAGTGGTCCCCTTATGGTGAAATCCCTCACGAGAAGATGCTTTGCATATTTTGTTATCCTATAAGTATGGTTAGAGAACCCATGCTTAATTGTGGAATAATGAGATGAAGGTCAGTGAATTTTTCAGTGAAACTATCCTATATGGATAGTTCTTGTCATTCCATTTCTAGTGGTATGTGTAACGTCACATAACTCCTCACGGTTAGAGAGTTATGGCCATGTGAGGTTGGAGGACCTGTATGAGTCATCTAGAAGCCCCAAAAAGTCAAAGTGTTTGCAAAATAAATTATTTAAATAATAAATTTAATGGATAAATCCCTAAAATAAGGAAAGTGGGATGCTACATGAAAGTATAAATAAGAGGCAAGGCTCTCTCATTTTATTACACTTGAACATATTGAATATCTTTTGTTGTGTAAGGCTTATTGCAAGTACGCATTGATACATCTGAAGTTGTGAAAGTATGAGGTAGTACGAAGGGTTGACAATGAAAGTTTTAGAATTACAATGAATACTTAAAAACCCTAGTTTCTAAGGCGTACGTGGGATGACAGTGTATTAGGGTGCATACATACTGAGGTGTACACTGGCTGACAGTGTATTAGGGTGCGTACGTACGTGGGTTGGCAGTGTATTAGGGTGTGTACATTTTGGTAAAACCATGGAAACTTGAATATATGAATATGGAAAGGTTATATATTCTGAGATGAAGTTCCCAAGAAGGTATAAAATGCTCAAATACATCAGATCTATTCATTGGTTCAAAAAGTATGTCTTATTTCTATGAATAGTTGGATTTTGATGTATGCATGAGAAATGGTTATGGAGATTTGAGGATTCTCCCTAGAAAGACTAGTGGTTGCATGGGATATTCTGTATAATTTAGATCTACAAAAATGCATTGGTGGTATATTTATCATTGATACTTCTTGTTGGGAACATATTGTATTTATTGGCATATGGCTAAGGGTTTTTGTTGGTATATTTATCATTGATACTTCTTGTTCGGAACATATTGTATTTATTGGCATATGGCTAAGGGTTTTTGTGGTATATGGTTGAGATCTTGTATTGGTTCATGTATTGAGAGGCTAAATATTAGAAAGGGTTTGATGACTAGATCATGTGAGGGTTATTATAATTGTTCATGATTACACACACATATATGGAACATTACTAGAGAGAGATATATATGATTTGGGTAAAGGTTATGTATGAGGATACATGCACAAGGTACAGATACAGTCTAGATATAGTGACAGGTTACAAATCTGTGTGAAATAAGTTACAGAGGGTTAGAAGTTTTCAAGAGAAAGGAAATCCTAGTTTTTAGAAGGAATATGCAGGTTGCATAACAGTTTTGTTGCATACATATGTGGGATGCATAATAGATAGGATGCGTACATACTCGTGCTGCAACACTACAAGTCATGTACCTATTGTATTTTTGTTGATACATGTTCAGCTCAGGTACAGATTGATTACAGGGCAGTTGTACAGTTCGGATGTAGGTCAGTGGTACATGTTGATACAATTTTATAGTGGTATATATCATAGTGATAGTGTGACACTGGTTTCATCATTCTACTTATACATCAGGTTGTTTGGATGGGGAAAGGATAGGTGGTTGTAGCTGGAGAACTTAGGGGGTTGTAGCCTCCTTCTAGTTGTAGCCATAGAATTGAGGAGTTGGAGCTTCCCTCAAGTTGTAGCCTGAGAAACTAGGGGTTGGATCCTCCTTCTAGTTGTAGCTAGAAAACAAAGGAAGTTTTTTCTTCCAATGAATGTAATTCTTCAAGACATATAAGAAAAATAATTATGTGGTTTTCTCCTGCTTTGGTTTTCCACATAAAACATTGGTGTTCTATGTATGTGTATGATTGTTCATTTGTTCATTGCTTATTTACTCTTCAGTTATTGGATGATCATGCTACATTGATATAACACTTGGATTATATGTTTAAAAATGATTAAATTGATCTATTACTGATTCACCCCACCTCTTAGTAATCCAAGACCTTCATTATCTGGTTGAACCAGAGTTTCCCTGACATCACTACTTGGAACATTTGCAATAATCTTATAATGCAAGACATAGATTCTAAAATACTTCAAATATTTTACCATAGCGTAGGCATGTTTATCCATGATATCATACTTTAATTTTGAATCCCTTAAAGTATTACTAAAGAAAGAGATAGGTGGTTCATACCCTTCATCATTTCTTTGCAAGAGAACAACATCAATGGTATATTCAGATGAAAATGAAAAAATCAAAAACTCCTTAGAGTAATTAGGATTGATGAGGACATGAGCCTTAATTAAATCCTACTTAATTTTTTCAAATGATTCATTTGCTTCATGTATCCACTTGATATATACATATTTCTTCCACAAATCAATAATATGCTTGATGATTTCTACAAAAATTTGTATAAATATTCTTAAAACTGGATTTTACCTATGAAGGATTGGATGGACTTCTAATTCCATGGAATGTTTATCTTTTAGATGGCCTTCACCCTTTCAGGATATTTCTTGATTCCTTCTGGTGAAACAATATGTCCTAAGATTTTACCTTCCTTCATGGAAAAATGGGAATTTTTAGGGTTTAACGATATATCATATCATCTGCATTTTTAAAATGTTTGCTTCAAATGTTGCAAGTGCTCATCATGAGAGGTTGAGAACATAGTAATTTCAGCAAGATAAATAACCATAAATTTTTATTTCTCACCAATGAATGTGATGTTCATGTCTCTCTCAAATGTTTCTCTCGCATTCGAGTCCAAAGGGAATTTTTTCATACATGAAAGTACCCTAGGGAGTAGTAAAAGTTGTCTTCTTTTTATCTTCTTCAATCACTGATGTCCTATTATAAACTAAATATCCATCAAACATGGAAATCCTTTGATCCCATACCACTCTTTGTAAAATATGATCCATTTTAGGTAATGGATGATTGTCCTTCAGAGAACACATGTTCAGATTTCTAAAGTCTACACAGAGCCTTATATTTCCATTTCTTTCCCTGACAAGTACTAGATTTTCCACCCATTATGAGTATCTCAATGGCGCTATAATTTTGGCATTCAACAACCTTTTCAACTCTTTTTCAATTATGGGTAGCAACAATGGATTGAATTGTCTTTTTTTCTTCTTAAAAGGTTTGGATATAGGATTCAAAGGAATCTTTTGTTGCATAATATCTGTATAAAAAAACTTAAGGTATTCATAAGACCAAGCAAAAACATCAGAAAACTATTTCATCAAACTTACATACATGTTCCTTTTTTTTTTTTGGTAATTTCTTAGATAACTTCACCATCTTTAGATTTGAATTAGAACTGACATCACAATCTAACACTTCAGCCTCCTATGTTTGAATAACATACTTTTTAGACACATCATTATGGTCAAATAATATCTCAAAGGGAACTAGGCCCTTTTGAAAATGATTAGTTTTCAACTCAATAATTTTATGGCAAACAATGTTGTTTTGAAGAATATCATCATAATGAATTTCTACATCATCATTTTCATTTTCTTGATCTATGGAAATGGCATAAAATTCATCAATGGTCTCTAAACATCTTTTAATGTGCTAGTCATCTTTAAAAACCTACCAATTTTTATATTTTCCGGTATAGAAGGTTTGTTTATTACCTCAACTTCAAATCTTAAATTTGGAAGTATTGGAGTTTTGAAATTACTAGCTACCAAAGATAGAGAATTTTCCCACTGATTCAAACTTCTTTGTATAAAAGTGATATTGAAATCCATGAAGAAATTCTCAACAAAATCCCACACTTCATTTTTGTATTGCTTTAACCTTTGTTGTTTGTCCTGGTAGATATTCTTGAGTTGATGAATAATTAACTCTGAAACCCCAAAAATCGAAATTTTATCAATTCCCATATCTTTAGCAGCTTTCAATTCTAATATAAGAGCCTCATATTCATTTATGTTGTTTGTTGAGTCAAATTCCAACTTGTATGAAAAAGGAATGACTTCTTTATAAGAAGGGATAAAAAAAAATCCAGCCCTTGAGCCTTCTTTGGAACAAGAACCATCAAAGTACATCTTCCATACTAAATTTTCTGTATTTTGATCTTCTGTAGGTGTAACCGTCCTCATTGATGCTTCAATTGTTTTATCACTGATGTGAAAAATGGAAGAACCAAGTTCATCTTCAACTGCATATATGGGATGATTACTGGGGTTTTCATGATCACTAACCAGGTAAGCCAACCTCACTTCTCTGTACAGTATTCAATGTTCTCCACCAAATACAAGTATGGTGGAATAATTGAGATCCATTTTTAGTGTACCCCCTACTTTCTTAGCTCATGATCTTGATAATGACATCCCAAACTTAGGAGGTATATCATCCACAATCACATCCAAAACTACACTTTTCATAGGTAACTGAGATAAAGTGACACCATGTCTTTAATGAATCCTAAACATTTAACCGTTATGGAGTCAAAATAATACAGGTCTAGATAAGGCTTAGTGATATCCAACCCTAGCTCATCCATTACTACCTTGGGCATGACAGTGTGTGATGCTCCTGAATCCATTAAAAAATTATGCAATATTTTTCATGAATATTCAGGGATATGTATAAAGGAGGAGAGGCATCAAATCTATCCTCAATGTGTGGTCCAATGGTTATGGAAGGATTTTCATCTTCAAGAATTATGGTATCAGAAAAAGTGACATGAGCAGGAGATTGTAAGGATTTCAAAAAATATTTTCTAAAAGGATCAATTTTCATCAATTCTACCAGAGGTATAGGGATTTTGATCTTATTGATTTCATTTTCTAGACTAAAATAAGGAATATGCTTCTCAGATTACTTTACCTCTATAGTACTAACCTTAACAGGTTGTTTTTATTGTTGATCAATTTTATCCCCTGTTGCTTTACTGGATCCTAATTTTGTTGAAGTATTTGTCTCTTTTGCTTGAACATGTGTTTCTACCTTTGATCCACTTGCTCTGGATCTAAGGTCATACTTTTTCCTTTTAGGTTCCTTCTGAGAAATATCTTTAGCATCTTCTTCCTCAAACTGATTCAATATAAGGGCATCCTCATATTCTTATTGTGTCACATGAGTGGGAGGTAATTTTGTATCATGCAAATGAACTGTGGAATCCTCCTCAACATCATCAATCTCTTCAACCTCTTTCACTACATTTTTTTGAAAAGGAGGAAAAACTCTCTGATCCTCTTGATTTCTTCTTTCCCTTGGAAAAACTTCTTCTTTCCCTTGGAAAAATTTGAGGAACATTGTTAGGCCTTCTAAATTAATTTTAATTTCTATATCCACCTTCCTATGCAGGTATGCTAGGTTGTTTTGTTTCCATCTTCAGCCTAGCCATTTCAGATGTCAAGGTTTTCAACATTTTGGCCATTTCATCAATCTTGGAGTCAGATGTTGTATGAGAAGAAGAAGGAAGTTCTTCTCTCTATTTTTTTCTTGTCTCTGTCACTCTTTGATTCCAATCTCTTTGCTGCCAATATATTGGATTCTACTTTAATGTTTTCTTCCTGCATTAAAATCAAAGTGACAGACATTCCTTCTCTCGACAATAGAGAAAAATCAACATCAAAAGCATTATCAAAAGTGATTTTGGAAGATGTTTCTATGGGTTTGATTTCATCTGGAATCTTTCTATACATTTTATTGAATCTTTTGATAAAATATTATACATATTCTCCTTTTTTCCTCTTCAAATCCCCAATTTCAGTGATGTAATACAAGTAATCTTTCTTATCTCCCTATTGTCTCAAAATGGTATCATCTAGTGCATCAATATCAACAATAGAATTAGGAGGGAGACTTCTGAACCATTTCCTTTCTTCCCCATCTAAAATATTCACAAAAAGTCTCATCCAAACATTTGCATGCTCCACATTAAAGTTATCTTCAAACCATATAAAGATTTCAAGTGCTCTTCAACAATGACTTCTCCCTCTCCATTGAATCTTGGAAAATACTTCATATAATCATTTGGTGGGAAATAATAAAATACTTTTGGAAAAATAAATGGTGCATATATTGTTGCAACAATTGCATCCATCCTATTTACAACCATATTTGTCACAACTGGTGTTTGAACTTTAGGAATAGGAAAAATTTGAGATGTAGAAAGGTAAAAATTCCCATGTGTAGAAGAACTAGGTTGATATTATATAATTTTTTGATCTTCAACTGATGCAATCAGAGGTTTCGTTTCTGAATTATGATGGGAAGAAGGTTCTAGAAACAAAGGATTTTCAAAGGAACAAAAATGTGGTTTAGCTTCTTCAGAAGAACTGCACTGGGGTGATGAATATAAAAGTGGATCAGGTTCACTTTTAGTATCTTTGGTAAAATCCATCAAATATATAGCTATAGATAAGGTGTTTTCTTGTTCTTCTTCAATAATCTCAAAGAATAATTTCCATTGTTATAAATTCAATTCATAAATAGTTGAAGGAAAGGATACAACTGAAGGTTGAACAATAGGTTTTGTTTCAATCTCGGGTAAAAATTCTATAGCTAGAGATTGAACAACAGGTTTAGGAGTTTGTCCTTGAGTACTTGTAGAAGAATATTTATCCTTTTGAAGAAGGATATTGACCTTGAGTGACTTTGTATTTTCTTAATAACTTTTCAGGATCAGACACTGCTTGAACAAGTTTAGGTTCTGAGTTTTTTCTAGTCACTTGTCTCTTTATAGATGATGATAAGGTTAGAGGAGGTTTAAGTCCTTTACATTCTATTTTAGGGGCCAAAACTACTGCAAAGGAGTCGCTAGGTGAATAATATACAATCACAAAAGAATGTCTAAATTCTTGTCCACCATCAAGATTTAGATTTGGCCTTTGTCATTCTCCCAGGGAAAAGTACTTTGTGTCGTCGTCCCCAACAACAACGCCAAAATATGTTAGTCCCTAAAGTTGCACTTGACTTTGAGAGGGAAAGATAGGGCATCATCAAGTCATTTCAATGGTTTTATAAATAATATTTATAATGAGTTTTTTTTGAAATGGTTTGAAGGTTGGGTCATAGACAATGCAAAGTATCAATCTCAAATAGGTAAGAACAAATCACATCTCACAGACTTAGTAAATGGTAGTAAATCCAATAATCAGATGGAAAAAGTAATATGAAAGATGAATAAGTATGTAAGATTTCAATTTGTCTACTGACATATGAAACTCTTGATCCCAAGTATCATTTAAGAAGTATAAGAAAACTACTTGAAAACAAATATGATCATGAACAAGAAAATAGTAAAGTCTTCATTGGCTTACTCACAACCAAGATACATCATATTCTTAGCAACAAATTAGCATGCATTCAAGTAAGAAAAAGATAGAAATATAGACAATAATATAAATCTAACCAATGGATAGCATTTTCCATTTAGTATCAAAATGAAATAGTTATTTGTATTACAATATCTGCTAAAAAATGGTCAATGGTTCCGACCCAAATCAACCTTTAATTATGTCATTCAAATGTCCTTTTAAACACCACAATTAGTTTTTGGAGATCCTACTTTTTAGATTATAGTTTAGATAAGATCCTATCTTATGGATAACATTTAAGAGATATATCCTCATCCACATAATCCAAATCTCTACAACCTAGTCCTTAGATAATCAATCTCAAGTATAGACTAGTTTATGATCTAATGAGATATTCATATCTCACAAAGCATGGAGTAAATATGATGCTGAGCTAGTCCATCTGAAGAATAGAAACTCCTTCTTGTGATGAGAAAAAACTTTACCTATCAGAAATACCCTTCCACTGTGTAGCTCATAATAACATTTTCCAAAATCTTAGCATAGGTATTGTTGTATTCATCAAAAATTCAAAAAATGTAGGATGCCTCTTTAAAACCTTCATTGTATGATAGTGGCAGAACCTTTGGTCTTCCTATGTTTCATATTAGTTTTCAAAAGTACATTATTCCAATATAATTTGATATTTTCCTCACTTACCTCTTTGAGAAAGGCTTGTTGATATTTCGTCTTATTTTTTAGCTTCTCCAACTTTCCCTACTTCTTAGAATTCCATTGTTCCACCATAGACTTCTCTTGCTTCAGTTGGATGATAATGGTTTGTAATTCTCTGACCCTGTCTTTTTCATCTCTCATTTCCATTCTGAATTCTGGATATTCTTCAATTGTAGCAGGTCGATTCAGATCAATAGAAAATATGGGATTTTCTACTTTGAATTCATGTTTATGATCCTTTGAAGATGATCCAACATCAATCTCTTCATCTTCATCACTTTCTGACATTTTCATCTCCTGAAAATATTGTAGCTACTCTGTCTATGGAAAATAATTGAATTCTGGTTTGATCTTAGCATCCACTAGATTATCTTCTAGATCTATCGAATGGCCCTTTTTTAGAGAGGACTTGGGTAAAGTTTTGGATTTTAGACTTAGTTTTTTTACTTCTCCGGTCACATGCGTCATGGTTTGTTCTACTATATGTTTACCTTTATTCTCATTTCGGTGTTCTCCACAGTATCAACATCATGATATTCATCTTTAGGTTCCAATTTAACCTTTTTCCATTTGTGTGAAGAGGTTATAGGTGTCTGCCCCTTTTCATCCTCTATACTTTCCACTTTGTCATCATCAATAACATTTACATTGTATTTCTTAATAGAAGGATTGAATAAGGCCTTTGAATTCAATCTTATCTTATTTGTTTCCCTAGTTTTAGATCTACTAGGATAGTTCACCATTGGTGTATCCTTCCTTGTCTTTCTCAATTTATTACCTTTATCATCTACAAAAGGTTTCTCTAGTTTCTGCATGGATTGTTTAATCTTTTTCCTTTTTGGTCCTTTGATATGGATTCCTTTGTTGTCCTCGGGCTCCTCTTTTGGAACCAGGAGCTCATCCTGAGTTGGAATATTCAATTTTGACTCTGTTTTTTGTTTATTTTTCTATGTTTTGGTGATATTGGCTACAGAGCTAAATTTATTCGTACCCTCTATTTCCTGCTATAACAATAACTTTATTTTGTTGGATCAGGTTACTTAGGGTACAACAGAACTCTCTTTCACTGTAATAGAAGATGTTTTAAGAACCTTCTTTTCCTTTTTAGATTTTTTCTTAGGAGAAGTTTTATGTTTAGGTTTTTGTTCTTCAAGTTCAAGAGATTCAATTAACCAGTCCCAAGGGCACTGAACTTCTCCCATGGCATACATGACCAGGGTTTTGATCATTCTTTGATGAAAAATACTCTTACTAGCAATTACAGGGTGACATTCTATCCTTTAAGACATTTTTGATAGGATTTTTAATAAAAAGAAAGGAAAACAAAGAGGGATATCGCCATTCAAATGCATCAACATCCTAATGTGATAAATATGGGCAAGGGAAAATCATCCTTCACATGTAATGTACCTGTGAATCACCATTAAAGTAGTTTTCCACTCTTTCTTCATCCATCTCTGTGGGATACCCTAACTCCAACTAGGGTCTTGGTGTTTTGTGAGTAAAATCGGGTTTACAAATTCCATAGGCATCTCCTCTTTCTTCCACCATCTCTCTCCATACATAGATAACCCTGCATGCAGTCCCAATTGAGTGTTTTGTGACATGTATCAGAACCTTACCCACCATTGTTGCAAATCCATCGAAGTTTTGTGCAAACATTAAAGAAATTTGTTCATGATAACCCTAGAGTGTTGAAAAAAGTTGAACCACCCTGCATCTATGAAATTTTGTGAAAGTTTTGGGTAAGCCTTGAGAAATTTTTCACCCTCTGGTTCCAGTCGAGTAATTTCCTCGCTTTTCTTATGTGCCATGATGCAGATTACAATCACTGAATTTTAGAGACTAGATAGGGTTTCTGTCAGTATTACTTTAGAACCTATAAAAATAGGAGTTTTGTAGAAGATATTTACCACCTTCAAAGCTTGTATAAAATAATACACAAACACAATGAAGGATTTGGGCATCATATGTTAGCAATCATAATATGAAACCCACAATCCTGTGATTTGATATTAGAATGGATGATTATAACCCAATCTCTTCAAATGAGTATCAAAACTACACACAGAACCTAATCTTAATAATCAATGATGTTGTCTTCTAGTAAAATATCTTGAGCATTCTATGACATGATCTTGTGAAGTTGGCATGTATACAATAACCAGTAATTCTGGTGCTACAAGAATAGAGCTATTCTTGTAGCACCTTTTCCCTTTAGCAAAATTTCAATTTTAAAACGAGGGAAAAAACTTATGATTTGATGGAAAGATCCTAAATGTCTAATTCTAAGATTAATAACAGTAATGCATGTTAAAAACACTCAAAAAGGATATGCAAGAACACCTTTAAAAGTTGCAGAAGAAGAAAAACATGGTGTAAAGTAATGCTAGGAAAGGATAGCTCGGGAAAAATAATCTTTCAACAATCATTGCAAAATCAAGGACTAACATTGGGTAAAAGATAAAATACTTTAATGAACCTTCTATATGCTTCACTTAGGGATCACCCAAGAAAGTAGTGAAACTCTTATCTTTGAGTAAACGGGGACCCACAATATGATCAAGAATTCTTAAAAGGTTAGTTGAAGGATAAGAGGTCTCATCATGAGTTGACCTATCACGTCCATGAATATATAGTGGTATGACATTGCCATCATATGGTCACCAAACTAGGATAATGGCTCTCAATTGCATGGCTGAGAAAAATGGGGTCTCATCATGAGCCAACCTTATCGTTTCCACTAGGTTTTTGTGGGTGGCATTGCCATTATTTAGACACCATTCCAGGGAAGTGACCTTCAACCTTTCCTTAAAATTATGAAAGAATAAAATAATGGAAAATAATGGGCTTGGAAAAATTTCATTGCGAATGAAGGTACCACACACCCTCTACAAAGGAATCCATGAAAGAGGCCCTTGTTTATGGATATCTTTGGTGAATGGTTGATGGAGGAGTGAGGCGCTAGCCTTGGATGAATGGTTTCTATCTTCTATGGTGGATTATCTTAGCATCTTCTTGATTTCTTATGGTTTTTACTCTTATGCTATAATTTGTTTCAATTCAAGGATTATTGTGCTAGGAGCTAGATGGTAAGGAAGAGAATTTACACCCCCACTCTAGTCTTCATCATTTATTGCTTGAATGTTTTTGATGTCGTAGGGGTTTTCTTGAGGAAGTAATAGGACTTACACCCCTCATCTTCAAACCCTAACTAGAGATATGTTACTCAGGGAGTAAGAGGGTTTACACCCCCAAGAAGGTATCATCTCTATTTCATTTACTTGACTCCATTAACCCAATATTTAAAGGCACTAGTCATGTGTTCATTGCATTGGAGATCTAAAATTGTTGCCTTGGGAAGAGTAAATTTTGCTAGTTTCAAGTTTATCTTTTTGGAGAAGCGTTCCTTGAGACTTGAGATCTCTTTCCTCATTTAGGCATCCCTATTATCCCACTAATTTTATTGTTGTTATAAACATTAACCAGCATCCATTAGGGATACATAACCCTAGCTACTAAATCCCTCTTATCTCACAAACTAACCCTAGGAATTCTCTCTAACTTCACTCACCTAATCTACTAACTAGGGTGGACTTTTAGGGTAATTTTGGGAACTTTTCTATGGTTAATTTTGATGTTGCATGTCATTGAATTATACATCCATAAGTATGGTAATTTACTGCATAAAATCATTTTATAATAGCTTGCTTTATTTAGTCTTAAAGTGCTATATTCAAGCCATAATTGATTTCTAAACTCATTGATGATATTGCCAATTGATCTTGTGCTTTACATGTTGATTTGGATATTTTATTTGCTGATATAAACTATCATCTACTACTGAAAATTAGGGAAAACAAGATTAAATTTCTGATCCATACTAACATATAGCATTGCAAGGTGTCCTTCTTTGTGTCTCACACATGTACAATCATCCAAAGAAGTAATACATCTTTGAGGCAACAATCACTTGATTTACAAGGAATCTCTTTCCACATATCACTCCACTTATATTTGAATTATAGGGGTTCCACTTTCATCTCCATCCATCTACATCTCATTCCCCCTAGGTTCACCTGGATCGCCTCCCTAGAGTGACCTAGTCACACTTAAAGTGTGGGACCTACATCGAGGTGACATTGGGTGTAGAATTCCCTAGTTGTATCAATTTATTTTGTGGTTGGGTCGAGATTTTCCCAACCTAAAACATGTGCTATAACACGTTGCACATATTATTATGTAAGGTCTTGTGGTATTCAATCCCAATTCATTCATTACTATAAGAAAAATCATATTGGTTGATTCATGGATTGGAGGAAAATAGGGGCATCTTCATTATCATCCACAACTTGGTTTGGTTTATTAATCTATTCAAACCCCAAAGATTCCTTTATATAACTTCTTATGGGAGAAATATTTGTTAAATCAATTACGCAAATGGGAATATTATCATTATTCATATAGCGAGTTACATACAAATTCATGGGACACTCGGTCCTACAGGTTGGGTATCTCTATTAGGAAACTTCACGAGACCTTGTTGATCTCCTTGAGGACAGTTTCCTTTTCTTATTTGGTAGGTCAACCTTTATACCTATTAGCCCATATGTTTTGGATTTCTTCTTGGGATGCACTTTCACCAAAAAATATAATTTCTCTTTCCACATATATGGACGTGTTCTTAACTTGTTGAATGTGTTCTTGGAAGAAGTGGATTTTATTCCTACATTCAAATAATTTGTTGTAAGAGTCCAAATAATTCTCATCATTTTGAACACTTTCTTTGATCATTTATAAATATGTTGCACAAGTTGTTTCTAGAAATAAGGATGGGGCTCATGGTAAAACATGTTGGTTGATTCCAATGTTACGGGAGATCCTTGATTCATAATAGTGCCTCAATACCCATTCCTAGGAGGAAACATGTTTTGTTGTTGATTCCTTTCCATTTTCATGATCCTATTCTATAAAGAATTAGTCATTTGTGAGAAATTAATCTCTAATCTTTTCATTCCTTCCAAGATGAAAGTTAAAAGATCAAGGGATAGCTTAGCAATATGGATGGTTTTTTTCTTAGGATAAGCTGTAGCTCTACGAGGGTTCAATATATTTGTCTTCCCTGCTAAAACCCAATTATCATCTATTCTCTTATATTATCCTTTAGCATCCATTAGATCAGTGGGCATAACTTCATTTAGAAAGAAGATGAATTGGTCGTGGAAAAAATTCAAATAGTAAAACAAGATAATGGTTGGTGTCATTGAGGGATATATTGG
>JASDQU011441048.1:0-20350 GCA_032191745.1 Picea mariana
AGTCTCAGAAAATAGATATGTGCTCATCTGAGCAATGCCTCAAACAATGAGGGCTTCAAGCTTCCTGGAGCTTCCTCAAACTTCAATGGTTAAAAACCTACAAAAGAAGTCTTCAAATGCCTATGAAAACAGTGCCAATGGACTGAGAATGTCCAAAAACCCCTAGCTGGGCTTTTTTGGCACCTCATTTGGCCAAAAACTCCAAAAGTTAGGCCTCCTACCATTTTTCCTCCTTCAAGTTTTGTCACTGGTTCGCCATTTCGCACCTGTGTGTGAATGAATCTGGCTTCTGCGTTTTTCTGTGCCTAAACCTAGCACACATGCGCATCTCCACAAAATGCACCAAAATGTCGAACAGTTAACGGAATTAAATCCCCCAAGGACGGAGGTGTTGGGCGCATGGGGCCATGTGGCCACGTTCCCCGCGCAAAAATAGGGCTAACTGCCAGAATGAACCTGGACTTTGACAAGTGTCCAGGTGCGTGGGCTTATCCATTGGCATAGTTTTGAAACCCACGCGTAAAACCTATGTGGAGAAAGGTCATATGCCTTTGAGCCCAAAACCATGGGCCAACTCCATTTAACAATATGTGCCACACCGTTTATACAATGGTTATACATACATTGCATCCGTGTTATATGATTTAAACACCGCACATGACATATTTAAAGGCCTGGTCACATGCATAAACGTATAAAACCGTGGGTTATTCCATTTGCAAACACAAAATTTAAAACGCGCGCAAACACCAACAGGCACGGTTATATGCAAGTTTAAAAGAACCATGGGTTTAAATAATTGAAACTCCCACGCGCGCGCCTCCGTTGACAAAGGTCGTATGGTATTCCAATGTAACCACGGGCTGGGGCTTAGCCCCAGCCCGACCCCCATGCTCGTATACCATAGTTTAAATTTAAATTATTTTAAATAAGCATGCATGGTAAGTAACACCATGCAGCACGTTGGTAAAGTGATATTTGTTAAAGCGTTCACTGGAGGGGAGGTCCGGGGGTCGAACCCCGCGGCCTCCATAGAAATTTTAAATGACCAAACAGCCAAACCCGGGGTGCCACGTGGCAGCCCTTGATTGGGCCATGTGGCACCCTATCATTCACTCAAAATGATGCCACGTGTCACTAAATGATTCGACCACCATCAACCAATCAGAATCTGCCACGTCACCTGCCACATCAGCAGGTGCCACATCAACTGTACGGTTGCCACGTCAGCTGTACGGCCTCTTCCACGTTAGCTATATGGCCTGCCAGTCAGTACCCCTTTTTTTTCCCTGTTTGGCGATTCGAACAGATCGCGATAACTTCTCCANTCCCTGTTTGGCGATTCGAACAGATCGCGATAACTTCTCTATACGGACTCCGTTTGAGAAAGTAAATATATCGTCGGAATCAGGAAGATGAGACAGTAGCAATGGCACCATTTTCGTCGCATTCCGAGCACTTTGAAAATTGAGCAAATTTTTGACCCCTGGTCCAGATTTTGATCAATAGTTCTCCCTTGCACCACCCTGCCACCCTTAAATAAAAAAATATGTTACTGACACTTATTACAGTGATACAATGTTTATCAATAGCTTACTAGTCTCATCATTGTTCTGCTACACTGATATGCTCTACTTGCATCAACATCTTCCTACTCGCATTCTTCTTTGAGATTTTTTTTCTTCTGCTCTATTTATGCATGCATACCTCACCTTCCTCTTCCTCTCTTAGATATGCATTTATGTTCTATGCACTTCTCCTCTTATCTGTGCTTCAATTGTTTCACGAAACATGCTTTTACACGCATGAATAACTCTCAACCGCAGCAACCTCCTCTTCTTTGTTCTGCATATATTTATTATCCCAATTCCTCTGCCAGATTCTCCATGCAACTCATAATCTTCTTTGGTGGTTATCCTGAGTTTGTTCATCATCAGTGGCTTATCCTGAGATTCTTTTCCTTCTCTAGCAGTGCAAGTCTTCATCATCTCTGTCACAGTCGAGCTTATCCTCTTTGTTACAGTTACAGTCTTCGATGATTTCTCCATCTGTCAATCATCTATATGTTGAGTCTTCATTCCACTGGAAGTTACCTCAAGAATTTTCAGCTTCTCTGGCGATCACCCTGCAGCTCCTCATGTTTTCTGGCTGATTTCATTACTGCATTCTAACAGTTACAACCAGTCAATTATGGCTTCTTTGGCTCCTCTGTCGATCACATTGAGATTCTTCAAATTCTCTGGCAGATGCCATTAGTCATTTTTTGGCAGTTACTGAGAAAACCTCTACACGCACATGCCTTTGGAACCTTTTCCCTATCTGAGAAAAACTACACAGTGGGCGTTTATTTTTTCTGGCTAAGCCCCTTCCTTTCACATGACCATCGGTGGTGACCATATTCCTAACCAATAGTCATTTCACGATTTCACATTTCGGGTGATCAATTGTGAGTCACCTTGTTTTTCCCGACTCTTGATTTGTGAAGTGGAGCTTAGAAAAAAGCTATCTCCTCTCTTAACTTTCATCGATGTGACCTTGGCTATGACCATGGGCCAAGCATTCGAGCGCTTCTTGTTTCATGAGCTTGTGAACTTCATCGTGCCTAATCAATGGCCCACGACATTCCTCAATCAACGGTTGTGATCAAATCGTGACCTCACATGTCGGGTGTTTGAACGTGAGCCAACCCTGTTGTTGCTGACAGGATATCTTACGGAATGTAATATCTGCTAATAGTTGTCCTCCTTAATTTACGATCAGGATCTCCTCCATGAGTCCGGTCTTTGGGACTTTTAATTCTCAAACTCTCATTTTCTCCCAGAGAATTTCACCCGATGTCCACGATCCAACTACATGTGTCCCTTTTGGATCAATGGTCACAATCCCTTCGGGTATTCGAGGTTCAACAATCTCAACTCTCAACTTTCTGTCATCCTTCCTTTTCTTTTTCCTGGAGTTGACAATCCATTGATGTGTGTCCTATTTAATCTAACAACTATCCTCCACTCTGGTACTTCGGCCTTTGAGACTTCAAGACTTAGGGTATCTACTGGTGGTAAAAATCCCAAAGAAAAACTCCTGGAGTGACGTAACTCTTGCGTCACTCGATGACATGTCACAAGCCAAGAAATTGCCACATGTCACTCAGATTTGTGATTTCCACATACCTGAAATGTCGAATCAACTTGACACTTTTCATTGTTTGATTATGCCACATGTCCTCACTGACTTATTCTACCACGGATCCTTGCTGATGTAGATCTACTTGATCTAATAATCATTGTCTAATATCCAGATCCAACGGCTGACGAAACTTCATGTTTCGCGACTTTAGAAAATAGCTTCCTTTGTGCTCCAGATTCCCTAACTTGTGATTACGTTAGATCGACGGACCACAATCCTCCTTCAATCGACGGATGCGATCAAGTCACAATTTCGCATTTCGCAACTTTGAAGGTTATTTCACCTCTGTTCTCCTAATTCTCGAATTCCCGATATCAACGGGTGCCAAATCAACGGCTCACGCTCCTCAGTGATCCAATGGTCCAGATCTCACTTTTTCAAATTCTAACTTTGTTCTTTGTTGTGATAGATCAACGATCTAGAACCCTTTGTGATCTGATGGCCCATATCATGTTGTGATTTCATGTTTCACGAGTTGGAAGGTTTAGAGCACCTCCTTCCTTTGAATTTCCAGTCAGTGAAATGTTGATCTCTTGCCACATGTCCTATGTAACCAATGGTCTATATCTTATCATAATTTCACATTTCACGAGTTGGAAAGTTAGAGCACTTCCTTCCTTTGAATTTCCAGTCAGCGAAATGTTTATCTCTCACCTCATGTCCTCTGGATCCAATGATCCATGACTGTCCTTGATGGACAACCAGGATTCCTTCACAGCTTTGGAGTTTTGGATGACTCTTGGTCTTATCCTTCTTACAACTCCACCGGATCTAACGACCCACAATGCTCCTTGATCCATGATCAACGGCCCACATCGCTCCTCCTCGCTCCTCCTCCTGAGCTTCATTCCTCTCGAATTGGAAGAATTTCTAAGTGCTAAAGGCATTGACCTTTGATCCTTTTGCGAGTCCTCATGAGTTTGGGTCTCGTCTGCATTTTCTTGTCTTTGCATACTCGAGATTTGGTTCTTTGTTGTTCTTGCCAGTAAACCTGCCATTGTCCCTCCTCCTCCTAATCTTATCATTCTTGTGTGTTCTTTCCACCAATGAAAAGTGCACTCCCAACTATAAACGTGCCAACAAAAAATAATTGATGGATTATCTCGAAATCCTTTTTGGTGTAGACACATTTAATAGGACCTTGGCCACCGCCGTAGCTGGCCAATATTTAAAATATACGTGAGAAATATATAGGAAGCACTTGAAACAAAATGATAGGTACGAGCATCCTCTGATGATTCTAGAGAGGGATTGGAAGGCCCTCATTGAGGATGCAAAAGAGAAGAAATTGACAGATGAAGGAAAAACACCCTCTGGTCCTAGAAGGTAAGTTAAAATTTCAATTCAATACCTTCAATTTTTTTGGATGTAAATAAAATTGTGGTATATATTAACATACTTGAAAATTTTGATGATAGGTTGACTGACACGTCAAACGAAACAAAAGCAAGGCTTTCCAAATGTGGCCAGCACAGGCTAGGCCAGGTAGGCTACTTGAAGTTGCAGTCACAAATTGTGAGTACCTAAATATCTTATTTGTATCTCCTTAAAATTTTTAGGTAATTGCAGTGAATAACATTTAAAATACATACTCTTATGCAATGCAAGGTGACGAGTTTGGTAATGAAACCATGGAGGAACACCTCCAGCTTGGTTACAAGTATGGATATAAAGTTGTAATTGAACACCGAAAAAGCTTGGGGTTGTTACCAAGAACCACTTTGCAGGATAAGGTAAATAAAATTCAATCCACATTAACCTTTGTTATTAATATAATACAATCATGTTGGATATCATCGATAAATTGAATGTTTTACAACTTTGTTTTAATTAGGGGAGCAACAGTGTCAACGAACGCACTAGTATTGGAGAGCAGTGCGTTGATAAAAGTTTGCAACTAGAAGATGGTTCTCCCATTCAATCCCAATATTCCATGGGGGTTCAGCTCCATGATGGTGCTACGACCAAGCTGGCATGTAACGGTAATATGGTTGTATTTTAATCATATACTTAATAATTTCGTAGTTATACATTTTGTACTTCTATTTTTTTTTACTTATACAATTATGATTGTCCTTACAAATTTTGTGGTCTCAATGGTAGAGAATGTTGTACTTGAGGTTCATACAGTTGAAGCAGAGCACATGGGGGAAACCATTCCAATGGTGTCGACCAGTGCACTAGGTAAATAATGACATTGCAGGTGTGTTTTTTAATATTACTGAACTAGTTCAATGATATTTAAAAATTGGCCATCTAAATTTTGTATTTTTTTCTTTTGTAGGTGATGCCTCGTCACAACAGCCTCCATTACCCTATGAGTACCTCGCGACTAGGCGTTCTCTACATAAAAGGATGCAATCACAATCAGATTTTGAAGAGCACCCAGAGAACGAAGATGTAGATATTGATGAAATGATTAGGAACTATAGAGCTAAGAAGAAGAGGCCGACTAAAAGTACTAAATGATGATGTACATGAATATTTTAATACTATTTAATATAAAATCTATTTTCTATGAAATACCCTTTTTTACTTGTTGGGTCGCCAAAATGTCATTCGTTTACCAACCTTTTACTTCACTTTTCACCATATTCCTCTTTCTCCCAACCTTACAGTAAGACCATTTTCATGATTACATATGAGTATAGACCTATTATTTTCCAAAGCATTAATTTTAGTATTTTGAATGATTTTATGATTAAATATTGGAAAAATAACATGTTTCTACTTATATATCAAAGTGGGGTGAGTTATATGATGTTTACAGGTAAATTTTAATACTCCAGCTAAGTCATATGATGGAATAGAATAAATCCTCTTTTCACATCAATTTCCATTCTCTAGATTTTAGATGTAAAGTGCTTTAGTGTAGTGTATCATGTTATGGAATAGTTGTTACTTTTCTCTTAGGAGAATTGAGATCACTCCAAATGGATCAAGGAAACATTTTATTTCATTGTAAACAATTGTGAATATTGGTATGCATATATGTTTGTTTTTGTTGTAAATATTTCAATAGATTTATATGTTGGGTATTGGGGAATTGAGAGTGATGTGAGGGGGGGGTGAGGAGGGGCCATAAGATCTTTTGTCTTCATTTGTTTGGCCCTATTCAATAGAGAATAATTTATTGGAGTTGTTTAATCTTGGAGCAAACCTACCTCGATCCAACGAAACAACAACAAAGTCAATGTTGATTTTGTTGTTGCTACTTCAAATCAAGGGAGGCATTTTGATCAAATATTAGACATTGGGCTCCAATAATGTATTCTCAAAACCAAGAGGATCTCATTTAGTTATGTTCTGACACTCTCATAAATATGTATCTTAGAGTAAATAATGCGCTGCAAATATGACTTGTATTGATTTTTTAGATATTTATGGAGGTTGAATGATTTTCGCAGGTACTTTAAGATCTTTCTTCGTCGATTGAGGGAAGATCAAGACTAACATAGGGTCATAAAACTAAATATAAACATGTGGGGTCAACCATTCCAACTGTATTGTCAACCAGTTCATCAGATCAAGTGTGATTTCTCCTTTCAGCATAGTTTATAAAGCCATCAATTCTAGTTATGTTTAATGTTTTATGAATTGTTATGTGATTATTTATTAATACAGGGTTTTCTATGTGATAATTTATTGAGATATATCATATTTTTAGTAATTTTCATGTTCTCTCCTTGTATATAGTAATGATATATACGAGTCCATTTATATTGAGTGAAAGAAACCTTGGCTTCCTATAGGGATTGATGAAGTGTTAGTTCATGCATCTACTGCTAGGGGTCCTCCTAGAATAAGGCCAAATGAACTGAGAAAAATTTCCATAAATAGTGTTGTTGTACTATGCCTCCTTTTTTCTAGGCATTGTTCTAGATCATGGAGAATGTACTATCCATCCATCCTAAATATCCTTGCATGTTGATCATGAAAACCCAGAAAGTACTTCAATGATACAATTTTCCTCCTTTACGCAACGATACAATTTTCCTCCTTTGGTACAAGATGGAATCGAAGTAGTATGGTTATATATATATATATATATCAATTAGAATAGCACAGTTAGAGCATCTCCTCTCTTTAGTGAAAGACTCTAGATAACCATCATAAACTAGAGGACAACTTAGGTCAAAGGGAGTGAATTTTTGTGTTATGATGGGGTTGCAAAAATTAGAGCTTCCACCGAAACGATCTTAAGCTAAAAACACTTTCCTTAACATCCTTATTGTATAAAAAGGTATCAATATGTATTGAATTAGCTAATGAGAAGTGTGAACCAGTCCTTAGAAAAATATCTTTGGGGAAAACCAAAGTTGATTAGATCCATCATTGGGAACTTTAGGCATCTTCTCACTTTCTTCTGGGAAGAAAATGTCATCCAAATGGTAGGTTCCTAAGGGATCACCATAAATAAAATCGTGATGACCAATGGCATAAGAGTACAAAATTTATTTTGGACTACCAAGAGTAATTACCTAAGAGTATTTATCATATTTAGGACAAGGTTGATTATAGAACTATGATGACTATTGGTTATATTTGTTAACAAGGAGATCATGATTAGGTTTTTGATTTTTAGGCTCATATTCATTAGACAAAATTAGGCTTCCAAATTGATCATGCTCAAAAAAATTATCTATCATATCATCAAACTGAAATTTTCCAGTGTTTACATCAAGATCTAGATTTATCTTTATATGGTGGAATATTTTTGTATTTGAAATACTATCAAGAAGAGAATTTTGTGAGTTATTTCCATCGTTGAATGTTTTGATTTTTTTCTGGCTAAAGAGAGAGGTTTTAAAGGAATGCGTCTAAAGTTGGACTATTACAAGGCCTAAAGTTGGAGTGGAAATTCATTCTCCACATGCTTGAGTGGCTAGGATTTGGGTCAAAGTTCATATATTATGTCAATATTCTCTTTTCCAATGCTTTGGTTATTGTGTGTGTTAATAGATCCCTTACTTATCTTATTCCTCTTAGTAGACCAATGACGTAGGGATACCCTATAGCCCCTGGTTTATATGTTCTCACATTGGATGCCTTGGGTTATCTATTATAAAAGGTAGTTTACCAAGGTAAAGTTACTGGCCTTCCCCAGTAATATTTAATCAACTCCCACTATGCTTATGAACACCTTTTTTAAAGCTTCTAAATAGATACTACAAGAGGAGAAACCCTCTATGATACTTATTGGATTAGACGATCACCCATGGTGGATTCCTTCCCAATGGAAATGGGTTCAAAGGGGGGGAATCACCAAGTATCTTGGTATTCTATTTAGCATTGACATGACTCAAAATCATATGTGAAACTGGGTTATTAATAATCTTACAGTCAAACTTGAATACAGGAATAGTCAAGACCTTTCCTTAGTAGCCAAAATCCAAGTGGGGGACAATATTTTTCAATTTAATGCATATATATTATTTGTCTCTTTGGCTTCCCAACCAGCAAAGCTACAATAAAACTCTATCTTAAAAGATCTCTTTTGGGTGAATAATAAAGGGGAAAAATGTCTACCTATGATCAAGTGGTTGGTGTTCACTAGGAAACCACAATATGGAGAACTTAGCATTCCTCATTTGGCCACTTATGGCCTTACCTTGGTATCAAAGTGGTTTCTTAAGGCCACACAGGGAAATGAATTATGGAAATAGATCATAAGGGACAAACTTGGCCAACTATATGTGCAAAATTTTCTTCATAGTCAATTACTTCTTTTCGCACATAGAATTTTTCTACTAATTGTTATTTATAGTTTTCATTGGTACCATCATACTTATAGTTAGCTCCAAAAATCCATCTGCAAATAATTGTCTTTTTATCTGCTAGAAACTCAACCAAAATTTAAGTTCTATTTTTTTCTAAAAACTTCAAGCTTTGACTACATGGCATCACATTACTCAACTTTCTTTGTTCTCTTCATATGTATGTGGTTCTTTTTCACTAAAACTTTCACTAATCAATGCATAATTAACTAAAGGTGACTCCAATCACTTGCTTCTTCTAAGCTCAACTTTAATTTCTATGCACTCTCTATTTACTTTTGTCTTCTAGTTCTCAATCTATCATACATTTCAGGTTCTACAACAAAATATTAACCATCTTCACCAACCAGTTGGGTGTCCTTGGCATTAGAGTATATTGTTTAATTTATTATCCAAATTAAGGTATAATTTCAAGAGTGTTAGTAACAATGATATTGTGTGCATCAACATACTTCTCAAATTATGTTGTGCATGTTTCATCAAAAAAACAGAATACTTTATTACAAATTTCTGATTTTCCAATTCCCATAAGAAATATGCCTTCAACTACTCCTCATATCCAAGAAAATTAATACACTTGTGCACTCTATCAAAAAAATTTGAATTGTATTTCTCCTTTGGAATATGAATATAATAGATGCTCCCAAATATATTCAATTGTTTAATAGTATATTTGTGATCACTCCATGCTTCTTACAGAATAACATTCCAAACAATTTTAGTCAAACTTCTACTGATCAAATAAACTGCAGAATTACAGTGTTCAACCCTTTCTAGTGAATATTTTTGTACTTCAATATGCAATGTGCCATGTTGTAAATAACATGATTCTCACACTCTACAACTCCATTTTATTTTGGTGTATAAGAGGTTTTGAATTGCCTCTTAATAACATGTTTTTTGTAGAATGAATCAAAATCATTTGACTTGTATTCTCCACCACTATCAAATATTATGGTTTTTAAAATTTTACCACTCTACTTTTCAACTAGATTCTTCCACTCTTTGAAAAATTCAAATGCATATTATCTCTTCTCTAGAAAATAAAGCGACACGTTTATGATGTTATCATCAATTAAGTTCATAACATACATCTCACCTCCAAGATATAGTCTACTTGCTAGTACTAACTTTGCATGCCACACTTTTCCAATAGGGAAACTCTCATGCATTTTCTTGCATAAATTGAATAGTACTAACTTTGCATGCCACACTTTTTCAATAGGGAAAATCTCTTGCTAAGAATACAAGAACAAAGGTCATATGTTTATGGTAATCCATACACCATGTTAGTGACCAATAAAAAATATTATTGTTTGAGGCCAATTTTCCAAAAATCTTGCAGACGCCTAATTGATTTAGAAGCCAGGTAAAATAAGAGAAGGTCTAAAGATGGCAGGAAATGTTAAATATGGAAAAAGTGATAAGTTGATCGGGCCTGAAAAGTCATGAATCGTGATCCACCAAGATCATGTCTAGGAACAATTGTGGAGGTTAAAGTTGCATGGAGTATAACACCTAAAAGCGGTCTCGCAATTTAAACCATGGGCTTCTCTCGAGGGTACATGGAATCACCAAGCGCATTGTGGAACAAAAGGCAGATTTCCTCAAAACCACTTTCTCACACCCCCACAAATTTGAAAAGTATAAAATTTCATCGGTTGATTTGTTTCATTTGTTTATTTCTTTCGAATACTGGAACCATTAGAACCTTGGCACGACCATCATTTTGCACTTGCATCCCAACAATACACCATATGCACACCATTTCTGCTCATTTCTAGGTATTTACATCATAACCATGGATCCCATTATAGCCTCAGTGATATAAAAAGACTCTACAGAAATAAAAATCCCTAATTGATAGGGACACAGATGTTTTCAATTTTGAAATAACCATTTCCCCTATCTTTGTGTCCAGAAGTAATTTGTCTGATATAATCGGTAAAATTATACTGTTCCTAGAAGCCGTCCAGGCCACCATAGTACCCTATGTTGTCGAAATTGCTTTCTCATTTCCTAAATTTTTAGGTTGGTGCGTCGAACAATATTCTCATGAAGAAAGGAGCATTGCCAATAAACAAGGGTCCTAGGTCTTGTGTAGGATAGCAGGTCTATCAATTTGAGAATCTCTCGGTATACTAGAGTCTTTTCCTGCAAATTCAAAACCATTCAATGAAGATAAATTGATATGGGTATATAGGGAATGTCCATCAGAAGTCTGAAGCCTGTTTTTACAGCATATTGTCAAACCTGAACAATTTTTAGAAAGTCTGTCTATTCCATTGAATGTCAATCTAATGGTCATTGAAGTCTAGTGAGCCTACTCCTTATTGATTCAAGTCTTAGGGTTAGACAGTGACAAGTATGTGGTGGAATTCATGATTTCCTTTTGACCTTTTTCAAGTCTGAGTCTCGTCTGTCAATCTGTATTAACTTTGATAAATTCCTAGTTGATACTATTCATAAACAACTAGTGAATTTCCACTCCATGAGGCATTTTAGATACTATACTTATATGTTGAAACTTTTCCTAGCAAGTAACATTAGAGAATTTCCTAAAGAATCATTTGTGTCAATTGAATGCAAAAGAATTACATTTCTCATATTCATTAACAAAGTTATGTCCAAGATTTATAGTTTGATTTTCAATACTAACCTGCCTAGAGTTATGGATGACATGAGAAGTTATTCATGCATTCAACAGTAATCTGGGTTTATGGTTTTCATGAATCTCCTTACCTATTGCATGTTTTTCTAACTCCTAGAATCTTTTCCCTTGAAATCACCAGGCAAAGAATTATATCTGAAACATATCATTTCCTAAAGTTGCACAGAGCCTCCAACCTTAAGTTCCCTTTTKTCATTGGCCCCTTTATTGTCAAGTCCAGATCATGTTTATCTCAGGTTCAAGCAAAGCTCAAAGAGTTTGGTTTTTCACAGTTACAGGGAAGAAGGTATGATCCACACCAGATCATATCCAAAAGAAGAGAGATGAACAAAAATGCTCATTATGAGCATGAACAGATTGAAGGTTTTGATATGTTGGTAAATCTAGAAGATTGTATTGATGTGGAAGCAACCCTGCAGCCAATTCAAACACAACAAGTGGAAGTAACCCTGCATCCAATTCAAACATAACAAGCTCCTTAGAAGTTGATGATTAGAGTTCCTAAAAAAGGTGTTTACAACAAGAGAAGAATTTCAGAGGCTATGGACATTAATTACCAACAGACTTTCAAAAATAAGATGAAGGTTACACAACCAGCACAGATTGTGGATTTAGAAGATGAAGAGTCTAGGGATCAAGCAAATCCAAATATGGTGGAAAGTGGTACTAGAACTATAGAGATTGAAGAAGGAAATAAACTCCAAAGTGAGGGAATATCAAGAACCTTTTGCAATAAGAAATATATTTTTGTTAAAACATTGGGGTCAGCTTATAAATATAGGGAAGATTTGGAAAAAAAGTATGCTGAGAAGGGAAATATATCTTTGGGTGAGATTAAGGATTTATTCCCTGAAGTGGAAACGATCTCTCAGCATAAATATTTTATGTTCACAATAAGAGATGTTCAAAAGAATACCTTTAACATTGTAGTTGTAGAATAAGACAAAGTTTATGAGATAAATATAAAATATGACAACATAAGTGCCCCCAGAAAAGGTCAAATTCCACAAGAAAACTACTGACCTGTTATATTTTGATTACTTGAGTTTGAACTTGAAGAATTCAAAATTGTCATCTTATGCAGAAAAATTGGAAAGACAATTGAGGCAAGAAAGGGCATCTAACAAATCTTGGCAAAATCAGGTTAAGAGGTTGGAGTCTGAAGGTTCCCAAGGGGTGAAGTCTTCATTAGATGAGAAAGGAAAAATAATTCAAAGTTTGAAGAAGAGATTGAAAATGCCCGTTACAAAGCATCCACAAACATCAGAATTGGTAGTTCTGGAATAGGAAAAGACAACACTTCATCAAGAGACACTAGATTACAAAGCTAAGGTGTTGCAACTAGAATAAGAAAACGTCAAATGGTCACAGGAAAAGACATAATTGTTAAATAAGGCTATGGTTTCATCTCCTACTGCAAAAATTGGATCAAACACTAAAGAAATTGTCTAGGATATGTCACAAATTATCCTAAAGGAAGGAAAAATCAAAGGACTAAAGGAAAGTATAGAGAAATTGAAGCAGGAGATGCATGCAAAAGATGAAAGGATAGCTCAATTTCAAAAGGAGAATGCAGTCTTGCAAGAGAGAATAAATAAATTGAAAGTGAGGTTAAGGGGCAAAGGTTTGTTACAGGGGGCCAAGCATATCATTTGGGACTCTATAGCTACTTAAGCTACCAAATTCAGATCATATTTGAATTTCATTAAGGATAGAGACAACATAGCCATTACAGCCAAACACAAGTGTACTTTTGTGAATGAAAACTTATCCAAAAAGCCATCAAAATGGGCCAAGAACGCCATAAATTTACTCAACTTTGTTCCTATTGTAGACCTTCAGACCATTGGAATTAAATACATAACTACATTGATTATTTGGGCCAGGAGGGTTATCATCAAACATAACCTTTTAATGTCAGTTCAAACTAAAGAAACACAGATGGAGTAGAGTGTATAGGAGTTTAAAGATTTATTTGAAGAATTGTTTATCAAAGGTCTTCCATCTTTTTGGGATGACAAGGGAAAATTGTATGACCAGGAAGAATACAATACTCATTTGACTCAATCTAGAATGGATCATTCTAAGTTTGAAACCCTGGAGGAGAGTTTGAAAGGAGCCACTTTAGTTGACTAGCTAATTACCAACTTTGATATTTTGAATCAGTTCAAAACAATCCAGCTTGGACTGCCAGTCATGTCATATGCTTCTTGCATTGACTTGGAGATTCTGATAAAGGAGATGATGGATTACGACATTCCTTCCAATTTACAATGGAAGGAAATAGTCTGGTTGGGTAAGACAAAATGCAGTTTTCCAGGGCCTAGTAGATGATGTACCGATGTCAATAAAGGACAACAAATCATATGAAAGGTCGAAGCAGAGTTAAAGGGCGAAGAAAAGGACCGAACTACTGAAAGGGATGAACCTCGGATTTTGTGAACGGTTTCTTTCCTATTTTTGTAATTGGTTTCAAACTGAAACATTTCTTTCCTATTTTGTAATCGGTTTCAAACTGAAAAGGTTTCTTTTCTACATTAATCGGTTTCAAAATGAAATGTTTTCTTTCCGGTTTTATTGTAATCGGTTTCAAACCGAAGGAACTGAATTTGTATAAATGTTAGGGGTTTTGAATTTATGGGTCATTGGTATAAGTGCAAGGGCACAAAATATAGCTATTCTAAACCTGAATGTAATTTTTGAAATCAGAATGGAATGCACATGCAGATGTCCTGAACTTTCTACGAAAAGATTCTAATGGTGGTGGTCTGATATTTGTCTTCTTTCTTCGTATGTATATCTTGTGTTCTTGATTTAATTTTCACTGTCTTCTGTTTAAATTGAATATTTAAAGGTCTAGAATTCACCTCGTGATGCTCTCTACTTAAGCAATTTAAACTATGTTAAGTTCTTCCTAACTAGGTTAGAATTCATCTTATTTGATGCTCTGGTGCAGTTATCTGTTATCCTTTCTTCTTACAACCTGCAAATTTCAATTTATAATTCAGACTCATTACCTCATTTAACCTTTATCCTCTGGAGATTTCTAGCTACCAGTCAGTGCTTTCATTTTTTTTCAAAAGTTTGACTCCATAGACCTAAGTATCCCTCCCTTTCTTGCCAGCGAAATCATAAAAAACCCTTTCAAAACAACAAAACCTAGCCATCAACATGTTAAAGAAAACTTATATGTTAGAGACCAAGTGAAAGGAGAGAGCCCTCTCTGAGCTAAGCAGGATAGTACCCAAATCCAAAGTGGTTTGTAGGTTACCTTTGTCATTTCTTTTCTCAACCAAAAAAAATTTACAGAGTGATAACACACCATATTCAATTTATGTAGTAAATTTAAACTAGAGAAACTTAAGTATCCATACCTTCAATGACATAGTTTGCTAAAGTCAATTGTTGTTGCCAATGCATAGTTAGTGTTGAAATAATGTAACTGCAAAGTGTATTCTTATTATTATTTGATATATTATTCATTGGATCAATCCCCATTGTGGATTGATCATGTCGGCTATTGTAAAAGGACCAAATCCCCTTTTGTGGATTAGTCATAATATAATTGTAATAGGAAAAAGAAGAAGTCCTCCCCATAATATATCAAAGAGGCCCGGGAATATAATAAAGGTGGTTATAACCACCTAGATTAAGAAGTTGGCCCTGCTAGTGAAGAGACACTTCACATGTGCTAGATTAGTATAAATAAGAAGGCTAGTGCCTCACTTAGACACAACTCACTTGCTCATTGAGAGACAAGTTTCGGAGCTACAGTTGGAGAAGAGAGAGAGAGAGTGGTGCATATTTGGGAAAGGATCTTCTGTATTAGCTTGATTTATCTCTTGGCATTGCATTGGCTATCTATAATAAGGAAGTTTTGCTGGGTTTTCTTCCCCTAGAGGGTTTCCCAGGATAAATGTTGTGTCTCTTGTGATTGTGTATTTCTCAATGATCTTGTCTTATGTTGTTGTTATCTATTGAAATGTAAAGAACTATAATAATGGCTTAAACATTAACATGGTATCAGAGCCAAGCTGAAGAGAGCATCTTTCATAAGATAAAAGTGAAAAACGTCACTGTTGTTGTACATGCAAATTAGGTTTTTTTTGTTGGAGAGGTATTTCATCCCTAAAACCATCTAGAAAAGTGTGCCCTCCCCCAAGGATCATTTTGGCACCTTCAGCGCACCTTTTCAGTGGCTAGATCTCCTGAAAATTGAAACCCTAGTTTCACAAAGTACGAGAAAACCAGAAAACTAGAGTACCAGAAGTACCAGAAAACCAGAAACACCAGTCTAGAAATTCGTAGATCAAGTTTGAGGGGGTAAAAGTTCGATTTTCAGAAATCTAACTGCACCAGCTTACTCACCTCAANAGAAGTACCAGAAAACCAGACACACCAGTCTATAAATTCGTAGATCAAGTTTGAGGGGGTAAAAGTTCGATTTTCAGAAATCTAACTGCACCAGCTTACTCACCTCAACTCAGCTCATCTATCCCCTAGATCATAATTTCAAAATTTGAAGTTTGAAAAAATAGGGTTTCCTCATAAAACCCTAAGTTGCAGTTGCAGCCTCAAAACCAGTTGCAGTTGCAGCCTCAGAACCAGTTGCAGTTGCAGTATCAGTTGCAGTTGCAGCCTCATAACTAGTTGCATTTGCAGCTGTAGTACCAGTTGCAATCACCCTTGAAGTTTTTTAAGCGTATGTAATGATTACCACTGCTGCCAGATGGTGCCACTACCTACAAATACTATCAGAGGTATGTGCTCACATATGTTTAAATGGTTAAACCTTAAAGAGTATTTACAGGAGAAGGGATCTCTTTCCATATATCCAAAAGGATCTCAAGATCCAACACATTCATAGGAATTATGCAACCCAGGTGTGATTATTCTGATATGTATCCATTTGTTATATTGATCAATGTTGCATGTTGTAGCTATGATAATCATTCTATCCTTTTCTGATTCAAGGTATTAGATGGATTAAAAGTTGAGATCATAGAAATTATACTCTAACCGAACCTTCTGTAAATATAGTGTATTGTCTTAGTACAGAAGACAGGTTGAAGAAATCACTCGTCATCTTGAGTGAAGGAGACTCGGAATAAAAGAAAGCACTCATTCCTGAGGAAAAGGCTCCAGGTTTGATTAATCAAGTTAATAATATTCAAAGGTACACATGACAAGTTGATGACTATAGTTGAGATAGAAGTCTTTGTAAAGTATCATACTTGATAGCATGTGAGCATATAGAGGTAAATGCTTAACGTAATCATTTGTCTGATACATCTAACACCTCCTCTAGGAAGAATCTTGTGTGTTAGTTCTAGGTTTCCATGGAGGAATGTTTGATCACAACGCTATGAGAGTGTTGACCTCATTTTCATATTGTATTCATTATCTTTAATCTTTTCTTCAGACAAGTTACAAGTAATATCCCTAAAGGAGCTACTGTGATGATTGTTCATGCTATTTCTTTATATAGTCAAAAGGATAATATTCTTTCTTGATGTCTTGTTGACCTTGTTCAAGGTCACAGGTAATAACCCTGAGGAAGAAATAGTGAAGGTTGCAAAAGGAAACGTGCTAAAGGAGAAACCTTAAAAGAAGAAATCATCATTGGAAAAGAAGAAGATGGCATGTATAAGCTAAAGGGTCACTCAGAAGCTGCCATGACCCATGCCATTGAGAATCCATGTGAACTTTGGCATATAATATTAGCTCACATTAACTACAAGGTGCTACCATACATATGCAAAGCGGTCACAGGTTTACCAGAGCTCAAGGTTGACCATGAAGGCATATGCAATGGATGTGCACAAGGGAAGAAAATCAAGAACCCTTTTTCTGAAGAGAGACGGCAAAGAAGAAGGAGTCCTAGAACTCATTCATTCAGATGTGTGTGGCCCAATGCCATCATTAGTGGCAAACTCAAGGAATTCAAAGCCTTGATAGAGAATCTTTCTAAAAGAAAGATCAAGATACTAAGGTTAGATAATGGAGGAGAATACACCTCAAAAGAGTTTGTGAACTTCTTAAAAGATGTTAGGATCAAGAGGGAAGTCACTACTCCCTATAATCCTCAACAAAATGGTGTGGTTGAAAGAAAGAACAGAATGATAATGGAAGTCATGAAGACCATGATCCACGATCAAGATCTTCCTATGTGCTTATGGGTAGAAGCAAATGACAGCCATATATGTGCAAAATCGATTCTCCCATAGTGCACTTGGGCTCAAAACCTCAGAAGAGATGTTCACCAAAAAGAAGGCAGAAGTAAGCCATCTCAAAATATTTGGCTGCCCAGTATTTATTCATATACCAAAAGAGAAGAGAAACAAGAAGGAACCTTTAGGAAAGAAGAGAATATTTGTGGGATACTATGAGGTCTCCAAGGCCTTTAGAGTCTATATACCAGGTCACCATCACATTGAGATTAGCAAGGATGTGACCTTTGATGAAGACGCAGTGCTCAATAAATTAAGAAAATGCCATCTTGAAGAGGTATATGAAGAGGAACACGTAATCCCCAGAGTTGCAGAATCAATGAGGGAGGTTCCCAAAGTTGTTGAACCAATGAGGGAAGTCGTAACTTCCCCTGATGAGGAAATTCTAGAAGATCATGACTTAGTAGAGTTTCAAGAACCTCCTCAGATGACAATCTCCCATAAAAGAAAGTCATCTTGGGCTAGAGAGCTTATTCAAGATGGAGATAAATATGGTGTTCCCGAAGGAACCACGAGACATGTGAAGAAACCTAAGCCATTCTCCAGTTATATGGATTTGATGTGTGATATCCTAGAAAAGGAGCCTACCTTCTTTGAAGAATCCATTCATAATAAAGAATGGGCAGATGCCATGACAGAAGAATACCAATCCATAATAAAGAACGATGTATGGGAAATAGTTCCCAGACTGGATAGCAAGGGTGTGGTATTGTCCAGATGGCTCTTCAAAATAAAACATGTTGCTAATGGAAGGATTGAGAAGTATAAAACAATATTTGTAGCTCGTGGCTTTTCTCAAAAAGAAGGCATCGACTATGAAGAGACATTCGTTACTGTAGCCAAATACACTTCAATCAGAACCATCATAGCCCTTGCAGCGAAGATGAAGTGGAAGTTGCACCAGATGAACATAAATACAGCCATCCTAAATGGTGTCATCGAAGAGGAAGTGTATATGGAGAAACCTCAAGGATTTAAATTTGAAGATAGGAAGTCTCATGTCTGCAAGTTGAAGAAAGCATTATACAGATTGAAGCAAGCTCTGAGAGCTTGGTATGGCCGGATAGACAATTTTTTGACAAGCTTGGGATTTACCAAGAGTAAAGAAGATTCTAACCTCTACTTCAAGGTTATGAACGATGAGCCAGTGATATTGTTGTTATATGTGGATGACTTATTCTTAATTGGAGAAGAAAATCTCATCACTGAATGTAAGAAGAGACTTGCCTCAGGATTTGAAATGAAATACCTTGGCCTAATGCATTATTTATTAGGTCTTGAGGTATGGCATAGTCCAAACAGTATCTTCCTTAACCAAGGGAAGTATGCAGTCGAAATCTTGAAGAGATTCGACATGTTGGAATTCAAGTCCATGAATACACCCATGGAATCGAAGATGAAGTTGTTGGTCGACACTTCATCGGAATTTATTAATGCCACATTGTACAGACAAATTATTGGATCGCTGATGTACCTGATGAACACCAGACCAGACATTTTTTTTGTCATGAACACATTGACTCAATTTCTGGTAGAACCCAGACATGTTCACCTAGCAGTTGCAAAACATGTGATGAGGTACCTTAAGGGTACAATAGATTGTGGTCTCATCTATGATGGAGATCATGATTTCACATTGAGTGGATATACTAATGCAGATTGGGCAAGAAGTGTTTCTGACAGGAAAAGCACTTCAGGATGTTGTTTCAGTTTGGGATCAGCCATGATCTCATGGCAGAGTAGAAAGAAATCCAACATTTCTCTCAGCACAACAGAAGCAGAATACATTGTTGCATGTTCTGCCAACTGCAAAGCTATATGGCTTCGAAAGCTGTTGACCAATCTATTTGACCTAGAGATGGAAGAAACCATGATCCTATGTGACAGCCAGAGCTGCATAAAGATGACAGAGAATCTTATATTCCATGACAAGTCAAAGCACATAGAGATCCGATATCATTACATTTGTGACATAGTGCATAGAGGATCCTTAAAGCTCCAGTACGTTAGCATGAATGAACAGGTTGTTGATGTGTTGACCAAGCCTCTATCTCATGTAAAGTTTGAGCACTTTCGAGATAATCTTGGTATAGTCCAAAAGTACCTTCCTCTAAAGGGGGATTAGTTGTTGTGATAAGACATCTCTTGCTTCTAGCTTCATTGATGTGATGTAAAGAAATACGATGTGATGAGACTAGAACTATGCTTCCGGCTTGACAGTTACGATGTAAAGCCAGTCTAGTATCCTTCTTCCAACTTGATTGTTGTGACGTAAAGTAGGACGAGTATATTTATTCCAGCCTTATTGCTGTGATGTAAAGCAAGACGATGAGATGATACTAGTACTGTGCTTCCAACTTGAGAGTTGTGACGTAAAGCTAGTTTAGTATCTTGCTTCCAACCTGATGGTTGTGACATAAGACGATGTGATGAGATTAGTACTGTGCTTCTGGCTTGACAACTGTGATGTAAATTCAGTCTAGTATCTT